>JAOYND010077520.1:0-11041 GCA_025802135.1 Lagerstroemia fauriei | reverse complement strand
GGCCTAGGCCTCCCTCAGTTTTGGGCAAGCAAATGGAGTCCCAATTAACTTTTGCACCTGTTGTTGGTCCATCTTTGTCTTTCCAAAGGAAGGATCTACATTTACTCTCAACAACTCGAATGACTTTCTTTGGCAAGAGAAAGACCCTACACCAAAAGTTAGTCAAGGAGAAAAGAACAGATTTAATGAGTTGGAGCCTTCTAGCATAACTGAATTATTTAACAGCCCAACCTTTATAATATAAATCAATTTGATATTTTCCATGTATTTGATATTTATGAAGCAATCATATTTTAAATTTATAATTTTGTATATTTATTTTATCATAATCAAAGTATATTTACAGTATATTTAGTAATTATTTATTATTAATTTTAAGTTGTCATAGTATTTTAAATATGATAGAGTCATCAAATATGCATAATCACTATGTCAAATGAAACTTCAATGAGTTAGAAATACAACAGTTTAAACAGTTCAAGGATTTGAATTCATAATAGGAAATTATGAATGATTAAAATTAACTGCACGAATCAGTTAATAGGTTTCCGTTCTAGGTACCCTGTGTGCTAGAACCATAATCGAAATCGACCGATTCCTTATTTTATTATCTGGAGCCAACATGAATTTCATTGAGATTTGTCCCAAACCTATCCACCAATAAAGTAGGTTCCTATTAGTTCTAAATCTACTATATAGCCCGTACACGCCCCTAGTTAACTGTTTACGTGACTAGGATATTTTTTTTATTTGCACCAAGCAGTATCCCTGGACAAGTAGAAACACATATCGAGACTAATCTGCGATCAGGCCGGAATTCCTGGAAAAATTCTCGTCGACCCTTCCAACCTGAGATTCAATCCTTGGATCACCCATTTGAGGGTTTAGTGAGGGAATCACGAGGTCAATCCCAAGTTGGAAGGATATTAATTATTTTATCCTCGGATTCTGACTTTATAATCCTGACGTACGAGACTTTCACGGCTAATTGGGTGCTGTATTCCAATCGATCAGGCCTCCACTGAAAATGCTGTTTTGGGTTTGAGTTGATTCAAAACCCTAAGCAAAGTCAACGAGAGAGACAGACAGACACAGCAAAATAAATTAAGCAGGGAATTAAAATTCCCTCGCAAGTCAGCTAAAGTTATGTATGTAATGAATATATCACGTGACAGTATTAACGTGATATCAAGAACCAATTAATCAAACCATTTTTAGGATTTCTTTCCCTTTTAAATTTTATTAAAAAATTCTAAAAATAATGAATTTTATTAATTCGTAATACTATATTAATACTATTATGTGGTATGTCTATTAGACATAAGACTCACATGCATGAAATAGATAAGAATGATATTCCAGTCAACAACAATTAATTAGTAAAATTAAGGATTAAAAACTGAATATAAAACATGGCTCTGTTCCATCCCTTATTATCAACTGAAATTTTTTTGACAGGACATGAGCTTTCATTGAAATTTAATTTTACATGACATGGAGGTGGGTTTTAGGTGCCATATTGGGAGTAAATATTCGATGTGCAATACACAACGAGTTCGTTATGTAAATGTCACTCAGATCTCGAAACTTAGAAAATTTTCACAATTTTCTATGATTATATTGGTGTGTTTTACTCCACTATGGATATATATAAGTATCAATTAGTAAAAATTGATTTAATTAATTAAAATCACATGTGTGAGATCTAAATGGGGTAAGTTTTCACTTAAATCAGTTCTGATCGGTTGTCATGTATTCATAATACATAGCTAATATATGTAAAATTATTTTCCACAGGGCCTATAAATATGAGGTTGGACTCACATTCACCTAAAAGCCTAAACTATTTAGCATGATAGTGTCTAATTCTAGTATAAACTCGAATTTACTTCGCAACTCAATCGATATGAGGTTTTAATAGTCAATATTTAAACAAACAACACACAGATAGTTTGTGAGATGTTGAGGATAGATTATTTGATGAGCTCATCCCACCACATCATCCGTGAATTCTGCCAATGAATGTTTAACACATTATCATTAGTATCAAATCACTTTTTCTTATTATTAATAATATTTATCTTTAAAACATGATTTAAAATATTTATTAATTAAATTCATTACATAATATATAAGCTGAACTAATGAAAGAATTTTTTTTTTTTTTTGGATCAAGGAGCTAACAGAAGAATTTATCGGACTGCAGAGTGCGGGGAAACCTCAGCCCGCGCAGGACCATCATCCCGACAAGATACTGGTTATACGAGGCTTCAACCAATACTCTTTGACACGTGCCCATAAAAAATTAAGAATTCTGTTATATCTTTTAGAAGAGATAACTGTCACATCAAAATTAAATCTAGTACCAGAGGTCAGAGGTCAGAATTAGAAAAGGCTGTTCAAACATGGCTCCTATAATTCATTACATAATAATCAACGAAACACATCAATATCCGTCATGAGGGATGGATTTAGGGGACGCGGGAGGCGGTCGTCCCCCGAATTCGAGAAATTTTATAAAATTTTATATAAATATTACTTGATTTTATCCAATTTTTATTGAGTAATATGTAGTTCGTCCCCCTGAATTTTTCACTTTGCTTTTCTATAGAGTTTCGCCCTCCTTGAATTCTTCACTTTACTTCTTTATAGAGTTTCGCCCCCCTTGAATTCTTCACTTTATTTCTTTATAGAGTTTCGCCCCCCCAAGTAACTTTTCTAGATCCGTCCCTGTCCGTCATAGTCAATACACATTTTTTTCTTTGACATGCGAGTAAGGCACATATTTTCTCTGTGACGTACAAGGTACAAGGTTTTCTCCGCTAATTGTCTGTTGTTCCAATCCATCGGGCCTACACTTCAGGAAAATATAGGCTTTTGGGTTGATTCAAAACCCTAAGCAAAGTCAACCAGAGAAAGAGACGAGACAGCAAAGAAAATTAACCAGGGTGTTGAAATTCACTCACAAGTCGGCCGTCACAAACATGTTATGAAATGGGTAAGAATGATATTCCAGTCAACGGCAATTAATTAGTAAAATTAAGGATTAAAAACTTAATATAAAACATGGCTCTGTTCCATCGAAATTTTTTTTCACTGGACATGAGCTTTCAGTAAAATTTAATTATGACATGGAGGTAAGTTTTAGGTGTCATATTGGGCGTAAATATGCAAGTGTAATATACAATGAGTTCATTACGTAATTCTCCCTCAAATCTCGACACGTATAAAAGTTTCACAATTTTCTAGAATTATATTAGTGCATTTTACTCCACTAGGATATATATAAGTATCAGCAAAAATTGATTTAATTTGATTTAAATCACATGCGTGAGATCTAAACGGGATCGGTTGTCACTTAAATTAGTTCTGATCAATTGTCATGTATTCATAATGCATAGCTAATATATGTAAAATTATTTTCCACAGGGCCTATAAATAAGAGGTTGGACTCACACCCACCTAAAAGCCCAAACTATTTGGCGGCGGTGTCTAATTCTCATATAAACTCGAATTTACTTTGTGACTCAATCGATGTGAGATTTTAATCATCAGTACTATATGCTAAATATTTAATCAAACAACACACGGATAGTTTGATTAGGCGAGCTTAACTCACCATATCATCCGTGAATTCTGCCAATGAATGTTAACACATTATCATTTTTTTATCAGATCACCTTTTCTTATTATTAATAACATTTATTTTTAAAACATGATTTAAAACATTTACTTACGTGCCAAATATTCATTGGCAAACATGCATAACTACCATGTCAATTGAAAGTTGATCGAATTACAAACACAATAGTATAAACTGTTCGAAGATTTGAACTCAAACAAGGAAATTATGAACAATTAAAATTGACCACGTGAATCAGTTAATATGTTTCGGTGTGTGCTGAAATCAGAATCGAAATCGAACAATTACTTATTTTATTACTTGGAACATACCTAAGTTTCATAAAGATTTGTCCCGAACCTACCAACCAATATGAAACTAGTTCTGGATCTATTCTATATCCGTATATGTTAACTGCTGACGTGACTACGATATTATTTATCCTAGCAAATCTGACTTGATATAATACTGACGTACAAGACTTTCACAGCTATTTGGGTGCTGTATTCCAATCAACCAGGCCTACAGTGAAAATATAATTTTGGGTTTGAGTTGATTCAAAACCCTAAGCAAAGTCAACGAGAGACACTGACAGAGACCGCAAAATGAATTAGGAAGGGAATTGATCAGATGCCCTCACAAGTCGTCACATGCATGTTATGAAATCGGTAGGAATACTAATATGAGTTGATTTAACTGATAAGATATTTATTTCTCTTAAGCATATGTTTCGGATTTGAGTATTTGTGGATGGAGAAAACTCATACTGGAAGAGTTTTATCCCGTAAATGTGTTAACTTGACTCGAACTGGATTAGTCAGTAGCTCAATAAGTTTCTGGATATGAGTGTACACACCAAAAAAAAGAAATCGGTAGGAATGATATTCCAGTCAACAGCAATTAAATAGTAAAATTAAGGATTAAAAACTGAATATAAAACATGGCTCTGTTCCATCGAAATTTTTTTGACAGGACATGAGCTGTCAGTGAAATTTTTTTTTACATGACATAGAGATAGGTTTTAGGTGTCACAGTGGGAGTAAATATACAATGTGTAATACACAACGAGTTCGTTATGTAAATCTCCTACGAATCTTAATATGTATAAAGTTTTCCAATTTTTGATAATTATAGTACTGTATTTTACTCCACTATGGATATATGTAAGTATCAATAAAATTAATTTAAATAGCATGTGTGAAATCTCAATGGAACTGGTTTGTACTTAAACTAGTTCTGATCAGTTGTCATGTACTCATAATACATAGCTAATATATGTAAAAAATTTCATCGGGCCTATGAATAAGAGATAGGACTCACACTCACCTAAAAGTCTAAACTGTTTAGTAGTAGTGTATAATTCTCTTATAAACTCAAATTTACTTCACAACTCAATCGATGTGAGATTTTAATCATCAATATTTAATGGAACAACACACAGATAGTTTGTGAGATGTTGAGGCCAATGACTGTTTAACACATTATTATTTAGTATTAGATCACTTTTTCTTATTATTAATAATATTTATTTTTAAAACACGTTTTAAAATATACTTACATGCTAAATATTTATTAGTTAAGTTTACCGAGCACGGTTGACGTAAGAATTTGTCGGAGGGTAGAGTGCGGGGAAACCTCAGCCTGCGCAGGAACCATCATCTCGACAAGATATTGGTTATACGAGGCTTCAACCAATACTCTTTGACATGTGCCCATAAAAAATATTAAGAATTCTGTTAATATATTTTAGAAGAGACTAGAGGGAAGACCCGCACTCCGCACGGCGAGGATCGTCGAGTATGATTTAACATAATAAATATGTTTAATCGTAAATGGAATGAATCAAACAAATTATATGCAAGCAAATATCGAAAATATTTACATTATATGGAATCGTGAGAGTTGTTTAGAAGTGTAATTGACATAATGCATCAAAAGAAATTATGGAGAAAAATAAATTTACAATATGTAAATAAATAAGAAACACAAGAAGCAATAAACAGAGTTAGGTCCACCGCGAAAGTCGAATGTATGGTACCTGTTGGCTTCATGTAGGCAACAAAGTTCATGGAGCGGTTAAAAGAAATGTGACGAAAAGATGGGGAGTGGAAGTTAAGAAATGGGACGAAGAGATCGGGAGGAAGGAATGAGTGGATGAACAGTTTTTTCCTTAGAGAAGAAAGTGGTATGTGCTGTAGAGAGGAAAGTTTGGCTGCGAATGTGTGAAAATACATTATTACTCTATTATAAAAGCATTTAAATTAAATTTGATAAATGTTATTTTAGGAACAGAAAAAGTGACACTAAAATATATTCTCTTTCCTTAAAATACTAATAGATAACTGGCACATAAAAAAAAATCTAGTACCAGAGGTCAGACTTAGAAAAAGGCTGTTCAAACATGGCTCCTATAATTCAGCACATAATAATGAACGAAACACATCAATATACGTCATGGTCAATACATTCTTTTTTTTTTTTTACATGCGAATAAGGCACATATTTTCTCCGTGACTATGGGTTTTCACGATCTTATTTTATTATTATTTTGTCCGATGCATAAAATAAAATTAGTTACCCCGTTACGAGAAATTCTTACAGGATACAACGTCACCACGCGATATGAGAAAATATCAATTAAATTATGACAAACGAGCAAATAAGTATTAATCACTCAAGCAGTTGCCATAAATATTACTAATTAAAGTAATTTAATTGGTATTTTCTCTCTATGTCATTATAAGATGAGACCATCTAAACTAGTGTGGACATAAAGCCGTTAAATCTAATTGAAGATCTTTTTTTAACGCTGATATATACATTTTTATAAGTGTGAAAAAAGTTTTAAAACCATGTAATTCAATCCAAGCTAAGAATGGGACACTTATTTTCCAAACTAACCTGTTTATTTTTTTTCATAAGATCTCTCTATGTTTGATTCTGCAATTATTTTACAATTTGCAAGTATTTCTAGACTAATTTAAAGGTGAAATTGGCCAAACATTTTTTTTTACTAAAAAGAATAATAAAATCACGAGAAAGGTCCTAGCAAAGTAAAAAGTCTTGTATATAATGTATATAAACGTGTTCATACTTGTATGATGTTATAAGGTAATAAAATTTTTTTTTTATTTTTTTGTTTTTAGAGTTTTATAAAAAATTAAATAACTGAATTTTATTAATTGATACATGGAAATCAAGAGATTAGAAATTATAATTATAATTAATTTTCAATGTTGTGACGTGAACTTTCTTATTTTGAAAAGAAGGCAACAGCCACTAAAATTGCGATCAAATTTGTAAGTTAACCATATAATTTCCAACATTCCCACTTTTCTTGGAGCAAGTCCTGTATTTAACGGTATCATCATGTGGCAGTATTTACATGGAACACCAACAAAAAAAATTTAGCTATTTTAAGATTTTTTTTATAAAATTCAAAAAAATAATCCTAGAAATAACTGAATTTAATTGGTAAACGCTGCTACATAGTATTACTGTTGCATACAATACTCTCTCTTTTTGTTGGGTTATAAATTAGAATTAGAGTATTTTTTATAGTTATAAAGGGGATTAATTAAATGATATTCCAAGAGCACTGATAACAAGAATAATATTCACCACTTTGATTACTCGTCTTCAGATATTGAATCGCTTGTTTTAGGAACCAGGATGGTTTTAGTACGCTATTATATAATTTAATTTTCTTTTTTGAGTTTCGACTGTGTATTATACCGAAAAAATGATATTCCAAGAGAGCTAGCTTAAAGAAGTGGTTTTGATCATTAAGACTTTACTGAATTATATCTCTCGCGGATTGGAGATGTGGGCATACTAGTGGGAAACTACAAAAGAAACCTCATCATTTGGGACAAGCACGCAATGAGATATGGCTTTCAAGCTATGTAATTTGTAGGAGAAATTTTTAGATCAACCGAACTCATAAATGACATAGTGAATTTAGCTAATGAGTATTTGACACGTAAAATAAATATTTCAAATCATATTTAAAAATAAATATTATTAATGAATAAAAAAGTAATGCGGCACTTAATGATAACGTGTTAAGACATTCATTAGTGGAGTTCACGGATGACGTGGTGAGCTGAGCTCACATAAAAATCTCTCATTTTGGAGGGATGATATCCTCACACCCTACATTCGAGACGTGTTGTAGCGACACCACTGCATACAAGACTTTCTCATCTACTAGATTAAAAATGAAGATACAACAACTATCCATAATCCTGAGGTACAAGAATATTGGGTGATGTATTCCAATAAATCAGGCTACACTTAGAGAGCGTTTGGTTCGAGTAATGTTAGATTATGTAGTAATGTAGGTTATAATATTGAATTATTGTGCTTGATAAATGAAGGAAAGTGGCTGTAAAATTTAGCATTATAATATTTGATGTGATATGAAGTAAATTTAATTTTTCAATAATACCCTTATTAACTGTTCCTTTATCTTCACTCCACCCCATCTTTTTCTTTCTTTATTTGTGGCTCTCACATGTATAAAAAAAAAAGACAAAAGAGGGCAAACTGTGTTTTTATGCGCCGCTACACATGCAATCTAACTTTCCATCTATTCTCCTCTGCATTCTTTTTACCAGGAAAATGTCAAGGCTCGGAAAAACTATAAGGCCGGAAAGTTTGAATTACATGGAATTTTACAATCCAAACATTGTTAAGAGAAATGTAAAAAAAAAAAGTCATTTTACAAGTAGTCTAAAACGATTATATTGAATCAAACACCCCATTGATGGACATATAGTTTAGGATTTGAGTTAATTCAAAACCCTACACAAAGTCAACGAGAGAGATAGACAGACAGAGACAGCAAAATAAATAAGGCAGGGAGTTGAGAATCCCTCACAAGCCGGCGGTCTAAGGATGATATTCCGGTCAACAGCAATTAATTAGTAAAATTAAGGATTAAAAAACTGAATATAACACGTGGTTCGGTTTCATCCCTTATCATCAACTAAAATTTTTTTGACTGGACATGGAAATTTAATTTACATGACATGGAGATTTTGAAAAATTCTTATCTGAGCTGAGCTCACGGATGATATGGTGAGTTTAGTCAATAACTGTTCGATATGTAAACAAATATAATTGAAGAATGAATATTTTAAATGAATAGAAAAAAGGTAATATGACAGTTAATGATGATGTTTTAAATATTTATTGGTGAAATTTATGGATGATCCGACCAGCGTAGCTCATGCAAGAATCTATTTGGAGAATGGTTTTAGGTGTCGCATTGCGATTAAATAGTGAATGTGTAATACATAACGAGTTGGTTACGCAAATCTCCCTAAAATCTTGACATGCATAAAGTTTTTACATTTTTCAAGAATTATAGTATTGTATTTTACTCAACACCGGATATATATAAGTATCAATAAAAATTGATTTAAATCACATGCGTGAGATCTCAAAGGGATCAATTTTCACTTAAACCAGTTCTGATTAATGCATAGCTAAGTATGTAAAATTATTTTCCACAGGGCCTATAAATAAGAGGTCGGACTCACACTCACCAAAAAGTCCAAACAATTTGGCGATTGTGTTTAATTCTCTTATAAACTCAAATTTATTTTGTAACTCAATTGATATGAGATTTAATCATCAGTAATGTACGCTGAATATTTAATCGAACAACACACAAATAGTCAGCGAGATGTTGAGGAGAGATTATTAGGTGTGCTTAGCTCACCACATCATTCGTGAATTTCACTAATAAATATTTAACACATTATAATAACATTTAATTTTAAAAAATAATTTAAAATATTTATTTACGTATCAAATATCTATTAGCTAAGTTTCACCCCGCCATATATGAACTCTGCTCACGTAACAATTTATCGAGGAGTTGAGTGCTGAGAAATCTCACCCAGCCAGGACGATTATCTCAACAAGATACTGGTTATACACGAGGCTTGAAAGTTGAACCAATATTCTTTGACATGTGCCCGTAAAAAATTAAGAATTCTGTTGCATCTTTTAGACGAGACAACCATCATATCAAAATGAAATCTAGTACCAGAGATCAGACTTAAAACAAACCTGTTCAAACAAGGCTGGCTCCTATAAGTCATTACATAATAATCAATGGAGCACATCAATATCCGTCACGGTCAGTACCCTTTTTTAACATACGAATAGTCACATATTTTCTACGTGATTATCGGTTTTCACGATCCTATTATATTATGTGTTTTGTCTGATGCATAAAATAAAATTCGTTATCTCATCACCACGAGAAATTCTTACATAGTCCTCCTATCTCACCGTATAATGTGAGAAAATGTTAATTAAATTTTTTATTTTTTTTAAAGTCTGAATTTTCATCTTACTATATAAATTCTCTCGTATATGAGTAATTTCCATTGGAACTTTTTCTAAAAATAAGATTTGAGTTCTTAAAATCTGTAAAACAATCATTTTTATTTATGTTAGTCCACAACCATATGAAGTATAAACATAACTAATTTTATATATTATTAGACTTTAGAAGGCAGTTTTTTGGTTTTTTCCCTCATTCAAAAATTAATCTCAACTAGAATTATTTGAAAATTAATTAATTGTATATGAACAATAATATCATACTTAATTATATACGGTTCCTAAAGTTATTTCACACATTCAATTCTGGCCCTCGAGTATTTGCTTATTCTTCTTAAATCTTTTTCTCATCCCAATTTATTTGTTAATATAAAGATTACATGAAAAAACGATGTATATTTACTACATCAACAATACTTTACACTGCCCATCGTGTATCGCACAAGTTGACATCCAATTTTATATACTGGAGAATACATATAGTGTATATATAACAGTATCACGAAAACGCAAAATCATAGGGGAAAAAAAACAAAAATGAAAATTATAAGCAAATATATCCCCACGGACACATGATTCATCCCAACCACCATCACATCATCTAAAATAGACCATAATAATTATTTAGATTCAACAGCAGGATACAGTTGGCCCTCGTTCGCAATCGGTTTATGACCGGTCGAGTAATTAGGGGGGAGGAACCGTCCCTTCATCGGAGAACTTCACACGGGTTTTCGCGATCAACACCAGAGGGTTCTTCCTCCTTGCAGTGATCCCGAAAGTCTCTTCCATGTCGAGTCCTTGGGGCGAATCTTTCCCATCAGCGAGCTCCCAATCGAAATGGTAAAGCAGCTGAGCTAGAGGGAGCTCGATGTTGGCGATTCCGAAGTTAATCCCGGGGCAAATCCTCCTCCCGCCGCCGAAGGGGATGTACTCGAAGCTATTCCCTAGATAGTCCACCGATGACTCCGAGAACCTCTCCGGCCGGAATTCTTCCGGGCAGGGCCAGTGCCCCGGGTCTCGCCCTATGGCCCATGTGTTGATGATGATCTTGGTCTT
>JAOYND010077519.1:0-20850 GCA_025802135.1 Lagerstroemia fauriei | reverse complement strand
AGCTTATCCCAATTCTTTTGTCTCTGCCAAAAATCACAGTCAGCATATGTCCATGTAATTCTGTAACTACCTCCATCATCTGCACAAACAAACCTAATGTCTATAAAATTTTTTGTTTTTTCTAAAAGCTCTACTTCAGAATTATTAAAAAACAGAGCTAAACCTCCACTAATGCCTATAGGATCTACAACTATCTTATTCTCCATTCTAAGTGACTTCCTTAATTTTTCTATTTTCCCAATTTTATTTTTTGTTTCCATTAGAAAAAGAAAATCAGGCCTATACTGTTTGGTCAGGTCCCTCAGATGTCGAACTGTCAGGTCAGACCCCACTCCCTGACAGTTCCAACTAACAAAGATCATTGTTCCTTGGTGGCTGCTTGTGGCCAGCCACCACCACCATCATTACCAGAAAAGGTTTCAACTATAGGGACCTCAAAGAGATCATCAATAGCCTGGTTATGCACTACAACTCCTCTCCTCCTACCCCCCTTCTTTCTCAACACTATTTTGGTCTGCCTAGACTGTCTAGAAGCCTTCTTCCTAAAAGCCTGATGTACTACTGATTCGTCTCCACTTTTAAATTTCTTGGCTTTACTCTTCTCAGGGGATTCAGCTTTTCTCTTAAGAGATAGATGTTTCATAGCTACATCTAAGTTAAAAGGGACAATAGCTCTATCCTCCACTCTTTTATCCTCATCAGAGGGCAACTCAACAATATATGGCATGTCACTACTCTTAAACTGAGTTCCACCAGATAGATCACCCTTATGTTCAGCATTCTGACAATAATTTCCCTCATCTTCAATAATTCTTTTGTTACAGTCACCTACTGTTTGACAATCCCATTGCAGATTACTAGAATTTGCACCACTTGCTCTCTCTTTTTCCTGGAAAACACTACTAGCTCTATTCTCATGAGTTGAAGGCTGTTCTATGACCTGAGATCCATCAATGTTACCTTCACCTTGCCCAATCTCATCAGCACCAGAATGATCTTGAGTTCCTACTGGAGCACAATTATTATTTTCAGCCTGGTCTAAATGATCATGGATCTGTACTTTGTGCCTCTCATCAGCATGAGACCCCCTCTTAAACTGAGTATCCTTTTTATCATTAAGTGTAGTTTCTCTTGATTTTACAGTAGAAGCCCTCAGCCAAGCACCAAAACTACCACTTTCTTGCCTGTCAACATCATACTTACATGATTTGTCTATGTGATCAATTCTACCACATTTAAAACAAAAGGAGGAGAGTCTTTCGTACTTAAATTCTACCCAATTCTTATCACCACCTATCCTCATTACCCAAGCACCTTTAACCAACGGGTTAGATACACTTATTTCTATTCTAGCTCTCAAAAAACTCCTAAACATATTCATGCTACTTCTTTGCTCAACTTCTATGACACGACCTACTAGCTGACCAAGTAATAATGCATTCTTTTCAGTCATTTGATCAAGAGCAAGGCCATGCATTTGAATCCATATGCAGAACTTATCAAGGTCAATTTCATCTAGTCTCTGGTCAGGTTTCCAGGGTTTCAAATTCAGACAAAAGCCATCTATAGCCCATGGTCCTTCATCTAACACACGTTTAAGCATAGATCTATCAGCAAACTCAAAAAGAAAAAGATTTTCACCAAGTGTAGAGATTTTAACTTTTCCAAACTCACTCCATGACCAGCGAAGAACACCAGTAACATTCCCCCAGCTAACTCTCTTTTCAGAGATAACACGACCTACAAGGACAGTCTGACGCTCAGAAACAGAAGATTCCGAGTCAAGAATGATTACCTCAGGTTGCTTCATCCTTGCCATTGAAAATTGAAGTTCCTCAGTTCAGCAGAGTCCTACACCTCCACGCTTCACGGACCTATGCGCCTCACTCAAACACCACAGACCTACACAAGTTGCCAAATGCCAAAAGCCAAGGAAAACGAAGGTTTCTGCCAAATTTTAGAGCCTTTGCACTGCCAGAACAAACAGCTCAATTCGGCACTCAGAAAGCGATAAATCGCAGGAAGTAGATGCGAGAAATTGGCAGCTGACAGAACAATCTAAGGGAAAAAGTGACGATACTAATCACTTGAGTGAATTACAACAAAAGTTCCTGTCCAATTGAAGCCCTTGCGTCGCCGATCAAGCAGCTATTCTTGGACACAATGATGCGAGTGATCTCACAGGAGTCAGATGCGGGAACTGAAGACTAACAATGGAAAATTTGACGATTACGAATACAACTAGCATCAAGGAAGAGAAGAATCAGAAATGGATGCTAGTCAGGAAGAGATGAAATCGCTTACCAGATGACTGCTATCCAAGACCAAAACAGTAGAAATGATCAGAATCAAACAAGAAAAGGAACCTGATATGCAATCGTAGGAGCCATGCACAGAAAAAGTTCGTTACAGAGCAGTTGCCCTGGAGAAAAAGCCAAAAGAATTAGCTGGTGACTCTCACGGGTGGAGAGGATTTTCTCTCTCTAGAAAATCTAGAAAAGAGGGAATTAGTAAGCTATGATTAACCTTGTTAGTCAAAAGCGTATTTTATTATTTTCAATTCAATAAATGTGATATGAGACATTATGCCATATTAGGTGTGCACGATAATGACACTGAAGCGGCTTGTTGTCTGTGTCATGGACAATGAAAGTCAAACCACGAGGAATCCCAATATGTGGAAAATCTAGTAACAACCATTAACCCCTGAGAGAATTGTAAAGGCACGTTAATATGACTTTCCTTTTCACGAAGAATGGTTTTTTGAACCAATACCACAATAAGGGAGAGGGCAATAGAGGGTACTAACGTCATAACTATTAAATTTAAAATAAGATGGAGGAGAAATTCTTAGATGATCCTACCTCGTCACGTGACGTGAGAAAACACTAATAAAAAATATGGCAAACTAGCAAATTAGTATTAATCACTCGAGCAATTATTATAATTATTATTAATTAAAACAATTTAATTGGTTCTTCCTTATCAGATCATTGAGAGGTAGGACCATTTAAGATTTGGGAGTGAGTGGAGATGGTAGAAAATGTGGGGGGTTAATGGACGAACTAACTATTTATAGCTACATAATGAGAAAAATAAGGAAAAATCTAATAAATAAAATAAAAATATAATCAAATATATAAATGTCAATAACTATTAGATATCTAAAATACTATTTTCTAGAACAATTAAATTAAAACTCAATACACCCTCTCAAGATAGACATGACGCATCGCAAATGCTCATCTTGAATTTTGATTTTTAATTCACGTCATAACCTTGAACTTCAGATCATGACTTTGGTCCTCTGTCAATTCCAGGTCAAGCAATCAACTTCCATTATCCATCCGTCGATCAAGCGGCAAATAATCATTTTATATCCCACCGGCTAAGCAGTAAGCACCCGATTAATATCCCGCTGGTCAAAGACCTATACTCACTTTATATACTACCGGCAAAGCAATCAACACCCATTTTATATCCCATTGGCCAAATGGAAATACCCATTTTATATACTGCAAGGAAAGCAGTAAACACCACATACATTTGAATAATGACCTTTCCTTCGATGATAAGCTTGTCCTGCTAGATTGAAAGGCACAACAGGCAGACCAACCTGCTCTAATACTATGTCAAATTTAAAATTCAATGAATGGAAGTAAGAGGAGAAAGCAGAAAACATGTTAAACTGAAGGCTGAACTCACGAAAGTGACGAATATTTCTTCACATTTCGACCCAAGGATCATAACAACCAACCTAGCTATTTATAAAAATTAGCATTAATTTATCTACATCTACATATTTCTTTAAACTAGGATGGTGTGTAATGGATCTCTCTTTCAAATTTCAGAAAGTCCCTACGCAAATATAAATTTAACCGATGAAAAAGATGAATGTGGTCCAGGTTGTAAAATTACTCTTATAACCACCACCTAAAAATAACCTCAAACTTCTTTCAGCAAATCTCTAATTTTCTTCCTTTTCTAATAATATGGTTTATTTTTATTTATTTATGAATATATTCTTATAAAAATTAATAATGCTTCATTTAAATGAAAAAAGAAAAAATAATATAAAATTATCTAAAATTTAAAAATGATACGGCAATTTTTTAAATTAACTAGGTAATTAAAAATTCTGTGCCGAGTATGGATTCACGTTTAACCACTTATAAATGGACTTGATGGTCTCTTAAAAGAACAGGAGATGTTCGAGGCTTCCATGTATCATGGGAGAACCTTTTTTTTTCCAGAGTACAAATGTGATATATATAAATTTAGAAAGAGATAGAAAAAAGAAATAAAGAGATATAGAGAGTCTAACATACGAGAATTAAATTTAGGATATCTTGGTCTCATGTCATGTAAGGGAGAACTTTTTAGCAGAGTTTGTAGAGGTTCCTCAATATTTTTGGGTAATAATGCTTGGATAATTATGTGATATTCGGTTTTTTCTTTTTTCGGTCTCCACTCTTATTATTCAGAAATCCAATTTGCGTTAACTAACTTAATTCTAGATAATTGGGCCCACTAGAGATAAAACATTCTTTGTAATTCGTATACCTTTCGACCAATTACCATTTTTTTCATTCGACCCATCGAAACAAAATCGCTTTAGTTACTCATGATCTCTATCTCAAGCTGTGAGCGATGTTGCTGCACCGAACCCACTTTCTCCTACCACTACAAATTAAAGCAAGAAAATTCTAAGATTCCCAGGCATGGCCCTAGTTGCTTGACCATTCAGCCACACTAATTAATTTCCTTATGCTTTAAAAGCCGTGTGGAAAACAAAACATTGAGTCAGAGTCAATGAAGATATAGTGGGCATGCAGTGAAGCACCATCAATGTCAAACACTCTTATAACGTGTAAAGAAATATGTTGATGTGAATCTTATAACTTCGTAGGGTCTTCATTTGGAGTGACGATCAGTCAATGTCATTCCATAGCCATCGACAGTCAACATCTAAGTGTTGATCGATTCACAAACGATGAAGTTTTTGTAGAAACAAAGAGAGAATAAGAGACCAACACACGATATACCTATCTCGGACAATGGGATTGTATTTTTGTAGACTAAGGATGCTCGGCCAATTTTTCACTGTAGAGCAAAGTGCTAAGTTACTAAGAATTGAATCCCACGTACGATAAGTCATAAAAAAAGAATCTTGAAATATAAAAAGAAATTGGGTATAGCACCAACGATTAGTTTAAACTTTTAAGTGGGTGTGGATTCAGTATCTTATAAGACCATTAGAAAGTTTGCATGGTATTTAACCAAATACCGTGTGGATAAACACCTTGTCAAACTGGAGTACTGACCTTGTGATCATTGTTCAAAAGCTAGAGCATGGAAGCATGATCAGTTGCATCTCTATTATAGGTCAACTAACAAATTCGAACATCAATCACACTTTGTAGATTGGCGCGTAGCTACTAGTCTCACACTCACCACGTGCATCTCATACCGAACTTAAATTCCAAAAGGGAAATTTCTACTAAAAAAAGGGAGAAAATACCAAATTTGATGAATTTGGACATGGGTATTGCCGCATGAAAAAGTTTTACGTGATCCTACCTCACAATGACGTGATGAAAAAGAATCAATCGAATTGATTTGATTAGTATTAATTATGGTAATTGCTCGGGTGATTAACATTAATTTGCTCATTTGTCAAATTTGATTGGTACTTTCTCATGACATGTGACGACGGAGTATCTCCTAAGAATTTCTCATTACCACATGAATTATTTTTGCTGCGACCCAATTCTCGCTGTCAAGCTATTGCCTTCTTGTGTCATGACAAGCCCTTTTATCTATTACATAAGTTTCTATCCAGCTCTGATACCAGATTTGTTGGGATTTATGATTTCGAACTCACCTGACTTATGATGATGTGGCTAGTATAACAGAGAGATAGAGACTGGAGGAGTAGTTGTGTATCTTTGTATGACTTCACTAGTTGTTCTTCGTGTTCATCACTTGCAAATACAAGACACATATTTATAAGCATCATGAGAAGACCTAAATGACTTATAGATATGACCGACTCCCAGATATTTTTCCTATTCTAAGACTATAATTAAATTCTCCATTTTCCAACACTAATAAATTAACTAAGAATATATTTATGTTCTCAAATTTTCTAGATAAATGACATCTACTTCCAGATGATAACTTGATCACTTATATTCCCAACACCAATGGAATTTGCATGGTCAAAGATAAGGATTACTTCATCACTTTTTCTTGTTCCCCATGTTTCAAAATATTGTCCATTAGTTTCTTACTCGCCGAAATGTATTTTCTACACCTCTCCTCTTTGGATCGATAAGTCAACAAATATGAATAATCTTAAATTTCTACCTTACCTCATATTCGGAGGTATTTCTACCTTACCTCAAATTCGGAGAACACGTGTCGTATCAAACCAGATCAATGTCAAACTTTATTAGTTTGGGAGTAATGATATGTAATCTTGAATGACAATAAAATTAAAATTAAAATTGAAAACTAGAATTTACAAAACAAAGTCATATAATAATATGAAAGTAAAATACTAAATTAATAATTAATAGTACAAAAATACAAACAGTAGAATAAGCTGAAGCCTGTGTCTGTCACATTTTCCTTAATAGCAATTCGTCCCCGTTCAGTCGTATTGAGGATACGTGGATATTTGTCTCCCAAGATATAACAATGACGGAGCAGAAGTTAACACCAAACTTCTATCTCTCAGCGAATCGAATAGAAGTTGAACACTACCAAAAATAATGGCTTATCGCAAAAGGAATATTTTCCTAACTCTCACGGCTTCCTGCTTATTTCTTTTGCTCTTCATCATACACATATTTATACTTGTCGTATGCAGACAATTTAAGTGATTAAGCTGTTGGAAAAATGGCATGAATAACATGAACAAAATTTGTGAATGATAAATTATTTCTCATGAAATTAGAGGAAATTATAGGCACTAAGATCGGTCAATTTGAGGGTGTGTCGAGGGATGTCCGTTGAACAGCACTTGTATGGATGAACGTGACCACATATACAAATGGATTGTTCTTACACTCCTCTTAATTTCCTCGATCATTTGCAACTAATTCATCGCATTTTCAGGAAAATTTTCATATCTAATGATTGAAGCTTAATGGAGGCAATCATTGGGAGATTTAACTCTCCAACTATATCGGCATTTCCACTTCACCTATATAAATAAGTGGTGTGCATGGAGAATGAAATGCAATGAAGAATAAGGAGTTCTTCAGAAGCAAGCATATTGTGTGCCATTGATCGTCATTCTTCTTCTCTTCTCTATAAATAGAGTCACTCGACATAGGTTGTTGCATACAATTTTTCAAAAATTATCCTCTCTCTATTTTATCGTGCATTGTTTTCGGCAGTGTTCAATTTCTATTAGTTCGTCGAAAGATAGAAGTTTGGTACTGATTTCTACTCTGCCGTTGTTGTATCCTAGGAGACAGACGTCAATATATTCTCAGCACAACTAAGAGGGGACGAATTCGTTTTAAGGAAACTATGACTACCACAGTTTTCGACTTATTCTATTGTTTGTATTTATGTACTTTTAATTATTAATTTAGTATTTTAATTTTAAAATTATTATAATGTTATAGTACGACTTGATGTCCTAAATTTTAGTTTACAATTTTAATTTTATTTTCATTATCATGAGATTATATATTATTATACTCCCAAACTAACAATTTTAAGACAAAAATCTTTCTTTGTTGTGATCTTATTTGTCTTTAGAATATACTCATGCTATTGTGGCTAAGGAGGAGTATTTTCTGAAGCCATCTGAGATCACAACAAAGAAGAATTTTGTCTTAAGATCGTTAGTTCGGGAGTAGTGATATGTAATCTCGAATGACAATGAAATTAAAATTAAAATTGAAAACTAAAATTTATAATAGAAAGTCATATTATGTTGTATAATAATATAAAATTAAAATACTTAATTAATGATTAATAATACAGAAATATGAAAAGTAGAATAAGTCGAGACCTGTGGCACTCACAATTTCCTTAAGACAAATTCGTTCCCTCTCGGTCGTGCTGAGGATACGTGAGGTCTATCTCCCAGGATACAACAGTGATAGAGCATAAGTCAGCATTGACCTTCAATCTCTCGGCGAACAAAGAAGAAGTTGAACACTATCGAAAAGAACACATGACAAAATAGAGAGAGGGGATAATTTCTAAAAAAATTAATGCAACAACCTATGACAAATGGCTCTATTTATTGAGAAGAAGAAAGATTTTTACTTAAATGGTGCGAAACCTCAACGCTAAAGGAATATATTCCTTATTCTCGCTGCTTCCTTCTCATTCCATTTGCTCTTCATCATGCACATATTTATACTTATCGTATGCAGACAAGTTGAGGGATTAAGCATCCCAATGATTGAAGATTAATATATTTATACTTATCCTGTGCAGACAAATTGAGTGATTAAGCATCCGAATGATTGAAGATTAATGACTATTCATTAATCTTCAATCATGTGTCACAATTCATCTCATGCAATTGAGATGAAATAATTGAATAAAAGGAAGGAAGATAAGAGCCATTCATGTGTAGGTCACATTCTAGCACATACTTGCAATTCGACGGATCCTACCGGCACACTTTAAGCAGGCAATCTTAACTCATATATAATTTCCTCCGATTTTATGAAAAATAATTTCTCATTCAAACCTTATATTTGTGCCATTATTCCAACAAACTTTACAATATCCGAACCTTACTATTCACATAAAGTTAGCAACTAACCAAGAATTGTACTTGGTGTCATCACTTTTTGATCCAGTCTTCTTGAACATCCATTTGGGATCACCAACCATATTATGAGTGAGTTGTTCAAACAACACTCATTTCACATTCTTTTATAGGAATTTCACCTTTTCTTTCCCTAATCACTTATTCGAAGTGAGAGCTTGAATGCCCAAAAGTAATATAATCACTATTAAAGAAAGGAAAGGATGTTCCCTTAAAAGGGTGGGAGAAGCTCCGGAGTTAAATGAATTGAATTCGCCAATTTGCATGTAATGTAGGGGTCACAAAGTCTTTTTATGGAGTTTGGCTGTTCGAGAAGGACTTATATATTTGCTAAAAACTTAGGCATCTATTCAATTGAGATTGAAATGGATGCTAAGTCAACTATCGACCTAATCTAGGAAACGTTGAATGTAAATGTTCATCTTAATGCACTTTTTTAATACAGGTCAATCAACCAGTACAGCTCAGTCTATCAGATAATGTCCTACAAGAGGTGTATGGTTAGAATTTGGGCCCGAGTTAAGGTGTAAGCCAGATTCACTGTATATGACGACGTCCTTAACCACTAGTTATATTTGAAAAAGTGACATTACTAGTTGAAAATGAAGTCTAACACACTAATAGGTGACCATGTGAATGTATTCAGTTAGGTTGCAATGCAACTCCAACCCATTAATTTAAATATTGAGGATGCTGATCAAATATTTATGTTACTGTACTCATTGTCGAACTTCTACTAGAATTTTTTCAACACTATATTGTACGGGAGATTGAGTATCCCCTAGAAGATGTCAATGTAGTGCTCAACTCAAAAAAAGTTGAAAAAAATGATGATGGAGTGCTCTAGTGGTGCAATTGAAGGATTTGTTGTGACAGGTAGGCCTACGAAAGGTTGTGGCTGTAAGGGAAGGTCCAAAGAAAAATTCTGAGAACGGTTAGCTGTTGGAGTACGACCAAGATGGTCATCTTAGGCTAAACTACCCCAAGAGAAAAAGCAAGTAGTATGAGTCCCTAGCGAATGTAGCAGAGGGAGAGACAGAGGATGAGGATGAGATCCTAACAACAATAATGGATGGGAGTATGGACCCTGGATATCTCACAACAATGGGCTGATCGAGTTTAGATTGGTTTCTTGATTCAAGTTGCACATTCTACACATCTCATTATAAGAGTCTATTTTTCAATTATTGTTTGATAGTATGCAAAGATTCGTATAGAAAATGGGAAAACGTATAGGGTTGCCAGAATTAGGATGAAAGATTAAGATGTATGATGGGTGTAAGAAAGTTTTTATTGGTGTTAGGCATGTTCTTGAATTCAAAAGAAACTTGATTTCTCTAAGAAAATTTATCCATACAAGCACAAGTACAAAACCCTTAGTGGAGCGCTGAAAGTCTTGAAAGAAATGGTCATGTTCATGAAAAGTGATGCAAAGATTAGTATGTCTTGCAAGTAGATGACAAGACTAGAATCGATCAAATTTGTGACTCACAAATGTACTTGAATGATTTTAGGTACGGAAAAGTGAATGGGCACGAGACATTGTGTGCCGCTGCTAAGATGTCAAAGTCTGTTGTAGTCAAACAGTTTAAGAACAGGATTGAAGATAAGGTATAGGCACCTTGGAATGAGGTGAAGTCATCAAAGACTTCTAGAAATCAGCTAGTGGAGAGACAACTTCATGAGAGAAAGAACATGTTCAGGACAAGTGGGGTAAGTAGTTCAGACCGCCTAAATATATCTGGTTTCAAAGGGTTGGGTTCATGGAGAAAGCTAAAGTCGTATCAAAATCGACTTATCGATTTCTAATGAAGTCTGATTCCTCGAATAAGTCCAAGGGTGGCTTGGATTTGAGTGGTACCTATATGAGGAGGTAAAGCCTGTGAGTGGGCTAGATAGAGTAAAGAAAATACATTATCGATGTTGGTTAGCTTGATGCAAGTCGAGGTGGAGATTTTTGGGAATATGCAGCATCAAGCAAGAAGTTCGTGAGACTAGAAGACCTGACCAGATGATTTAAAATCGATAAAGAACGAGTTTCGATTTTGATTTGGAAGTTTTTTGATTTTGTGCAATTTCATCCAAAATCATATTATGATTTTCAAGGAGATAATCAGGGATATCAAATATTTTTTATGTTGTAACAGGTTTGTATAAGTGTAAATAGAGTCTTGCATAAGTAAAATGTGGCCATAGTGTGATCATTCTAATAAAATTCTTTGATAATGTGAGTGTCTGAGAATTTGAGAAATCGGATTTGAGATTTTCCCCTAGAGAAAAGTAATGGGAATGGGTACACGATTGGGAATTTTTGTTAAGTTGTAATGTCTTGATTTTCATCTAGTAGATTATTTACTATAATCCACATACTGATCAATTAGTATCCGGGGTATTAGTATCAATATTTTTTTGTTTACCAGTGAAAATGACTTCACATTTGGCTTTTTGTTGCGTAGTTTGAAAGAATAGATAATGCACGCAAATATACATATCGTAAACAAGTAATAAAGGATGAGTTGTGTATCGTTCCCATAAGAATTCTACAACTACTAAACACTAAAATTAATACGATCATATCCAAGCCATGTCAATCAACTAATTGGAGAAGAAAGTAATCAAGAGAGCAAGTAATTGAACCAGAAAGCAATTAATCAAGAATCAATCAATTAAGTATTCATAGGGTTCACAACTTCTCCTATTCTAGTTTTAAGAGAAGTCTATCTCCCATGCAATTAATTCCACCATGTTAATAACCTAGGATTTTAGGTTTTTCCCACTTCCTCCTTATGCACCTCGCGATGTCACATGAATATACCTAAGTGGAAGACACTAACCCATTCTATCTCTAGGCAATTAGTGTTGAAAGGCCAATGAAACCAGTTCTAATTTGCTATCTAATGTGTTTACAATCTCTCAATGCGCTCACACGATAACCTCATCTCTCGGTACAAGTTAACCTAGCTTTGCACTCTCTAGACTCCTCTCCATCTCAAGATCATTCTCGTGGGTGGCCAATCCAAAAGAAAGCATAAAGAACAAGATATACATAAATAATACGAAGGAGGCGTACCTCGATATAATCATACACATGAGCAAATAGAACTTAAACTCAAAATATCAAATAGGTTCCATTGATCTCCTATGAACCTAGGGGTTTAGTTCAACATAATGGATGTGAATACAAGAGTCAAAAGATAAGGCAACATCATGGAAACAAGAAAGAAAGAGATAGAAGGAACTCTAGATAGTGATGGAGCCGAATCTCTTGATAAATCCTCAACAATCTTTAAGCACAAGCCCCCCTTCTTGCTTCAGGTTGCAGCCTTGCATTTGAAACACTCTAAAATATGTTGAATGTTGATGTCAAAAGTTGTGTTCCAAGCTGTTGAAGTGGTGCCCCTTATATAATAAGGAAATTAGAATATATCAAGATATTTGCCAATCTTCAAACTTTCCCTCTAAGGTGCAGCTTGCTGTTCAAAGTCTTTAATCAGTTTCATCTTTATTTTCAGACCGTTAATTGCTTGAATATATATGAGAATACTTTTGAAAACTTGCTTAAGACATTGAAATTAAGAATAGCAAATTTTCTCTTTTGAAACCATGAGGAAAAACATGTAGCATTCAGTGGACCATGGTCTATAGACTATGGCCGCCTTACTATGCGCGCTGTTTCATTTCATAAGCCATAACTTTCTCGTTTCAGCTCTGATTTTTGATCCGTTTGATATGTTGGAATTTTGACTCAATAAGCTTTCCGTTGATATCATATTTTCCATATTTATAACTTAGAAATATGAGAATTTTCCTCTTAAAATTACTGCACCAAATGTTGCATCATCGAACAAGCTATTTCTTCCTCTTTCTGAACATTCTTTTTTCATTTTCTGCATATTTTACCACTCCCAATAGTATCTAATCCGCATCTAAAATTCTTGAAACTATTATTTGTAACAATTAAATCACATAAATAAAATATATGCAATTGACCTCTAAATATATAGAAAGTGCTCGAGAATCTAGATCGTGAATGGGAAATAAATCATGCAAATCACAATATCAACACACTCCAAACCTAGACTTTTGCTCGTCCTAGGCAAAATTAAGAACAAGAAAAATAAAAAAGAAACCAATTTGGTCTCAAGAAGTTCTCAGGAATGGCTTATCACCTTTTGCATGATCCTTAATTCAAAAGCCTCCTACCTCTGATGTATGACTCTAGATGTCATGCACACAATCAAGTGACTCGAACAATCACAAAGACATTGCCTTTTGCTTTTCCTCTCTCTCTCTCTCTCTCTCTCTCTATTCATTGGTGGTGCACGACTTTGGATGTCACATCCTTTAAGCTAGGCCCGAGCAGTGGGGAATCAACCAATCGCTCCCATCCCAGTTGGTCCAGGCATTAAGTGTTGAGATACCCCTACGGGTTCATCCTCGAGCTTAGACAAGTGGACTATTTTTTCCATCACAAGCACATGTTGGCCCTTATTGTGTATCTTCACACTAAATGCGCTCAAGGCCATAAAGTGGTGCTCAGAGCCGTGGCACATCTTTTGACTCTAGCACACATTTATTTTTCCTTTGCAATTCTCCATAATTTTTCTTGACTAGCTCATGCAAATAAATTTTTTCTTCCAAGCTCAATTTTTCCTTTCTTTGTCTTTGTAGGATATCAAAGTTCATGCTCTTGCCTACTCTCATGTTAGCAATACAACCAAGAAACGTCAGGGGCAATTTTTAAGCTATACCTAAAGTAAGAATATCGTGAACAATATTAGGGTTTAGACATTATGAAAAATTTTAAATAACGCATCCTAAGGTAAGTTGCAATCTCGAACCCGATCACATTCCAAGTTTCAAGCCATTTGTTATCATCATAGAATAAGGACCAACTAATTTTGAAAAATTTTACATGTCCTTAAATAAGGTCTACCATACCACATAATCTCGATTCACTCATCCATATGCAAAAACTATTGTTCTAAATGCAATAAAAACTAAATAAACCAATCCTTAAACATGGACCTAACCTAGAAGTTAAAAACAATCTAGCAAGCCTCCAAACAAACAAGGCATGTATTTCCAACCCAAACCTAAACTTAGTATTGTCCTTAACGTAAAATAGGAGTAAAGAAATAGAACTTGCATGTTAGTTTGGTGGTGGATCCCCTTTCTCATTCATCTAAGGAGGCACCCGCCTCCTCCTCTTGGCTTCTTCCCCACTTGTGGATGGTGGGGACAGGTAATAATCCATGTGGATTCCAAGCTTGTCTATGATTCTTTCTTGGTTTCTTTCATGGGTCTCGACAAACTTGGCAAGAACTCGATTCCACTTCTTTTGCCTTTTTTTTCAATCCTCTCATTCCTTTTTGCCTCTTGCATAATGATTTGTCTCAAATCATCTACCTCCTCTCCGGGGCTCTTCCATAGGTTATGGATCTTCTTGTTTCCTTTGCCACGGTGCTTATGGTGCCCTTTCATTCCTATGCCTCATTTGTTTCACTATTGAGGCTTCGATTGGGTCCTTGGGTTTTAATGTGCCTTCTCTCGCCTCAATTAACACATGAGCACGTTCGCAAAGCTTGATGATGATAAATGGAAACCAAAGGCTCTTCTCTCTCTCCTTGAAATAAGAAGTGATATTATTATAAATGAAAGCTGCAATATCGAACTTCCTATATGTAAGGATACAATAAGGGGCATGTATACGTTCTTTTCTTACTAATGTCAAGCTTGTGCATGGAAAGACTCTAGGAGACACAAAGTGAAGCCATACCCTAACACTAATAATTTAGATCTTCTCTTCTTAGAACAAGAGCCAAGTCGATTTTTGTCTCCCAATTAACCCTCGGTTTTCCTATGACTCTTAAGGATTTCCTCCTCATCAAGACCTCTAGTCATCGACATAAATGAATTAGAAAATCTTGTTTCTATGATGTTCCTAATGGCTGCAATTGAAAAGGGTACATATATTTTCCTCACGTACACTCCACTCAGATTCCCCTCATGCAAGTTAGCATAGATTTTCGAACAACATTCTTAAAAGCCGGATTGGGTTGTTTGCAAAATCTTTCCCATCTCAGAGCCACCATGTCCCCACCACCATGTCCCCATGGAATTCTCCCATTAGTTGTTCATCATCCAAAAGGAAACCTCTATTCGGTATAGCATTCTTGTTTTTAAAGTGAGTTTCAAACAATTCTTTGCACTCCCTAGATGCAAATCTATCCAGATCATTCCCATCGGATGAAGAAGATGATGCATATGCTCTACTTTTCCTAGGGACCATGAAGATGCAAGCAAATTTCAAGAGAAATTAGCAAGAGGATAGTTTACAAAGATGTCACCAATCGAAAAATCGAATTCCCACAAACCACTTGATTCCTCTTGGTAGAATCTTGCATCTTGGTGCTCCTAGGACCCTTAGATGAAGAGGGTTGTGATGCAACTTTCTGGAGAGAGAATCGGAGATGGAGAGCTTGTCTTTGTCTTCAAAGGAGGCAAGATAGGAAGGAGGAGGGTTTTGGCCTCAACACTACCTGCAAATCCCCTTAAAAACCTGGATTTTTCGAGAAGAAGCCTGAATGAGGAATGGAATTGAATTGAATGAGTTTTATAGGATAAAAAAATAACAAAGAGAGAAAACAGGGAGATTTTGTGTTTATTTAAAAATATGAATGAATATAATTATAAAAAGTGATGGAATGAACATTCCCTGCTCCTTTCAGGGAATCTCAATTTTATCAATATGAGAAGAAAATCTATCATAATAGAATGCACGTAACTAATTCCTGATTGTACAATTATGTAAATTATATAAAATGAAATGATAAAATATTCATACTATTCCATTCCTTTCAATTCAAGCATATCAAACATAACACTAAGTGAATCATAGTGGATTAAGAAAAAGGTTCACTGTGTAGACTAGAGTGAAATCTTATGGAAGCATTGCATAAACGGTTATGTCTCATCATACCTTGTCATAGTGGTGAATCATGCACTAAGATTAGTGATACTCATTCTTAATTAAAAATTAAGAAGTTTCACTTATAAAAAACAAGTTTCAGAATCGATTCTCTTTTGTGAGTGTTATGGGCCAAAGCCTAAATACATTTAAAAAAAATCACTCAGAACATAATCAAGATATATTAGATCTTGAGATGTCTCCAAATAATAAGATACCAAGAACAACAGGATAGGAGTTGAAAAGGTGGGACCCTAACCTGTATCAAGAGTATAGAATTCGCTAGTCAATTCGCACACATGTTACACTTCTTATAGGTATGGCATTTGACCATCATCAAGTCTCTTAGGAAATGCTCCTATATCCTTCAAGAATGCACGGTGGTATCCCAAGTCCTCTTGGTTCAGCTTGAGTAGTGTTGATATTATGATTTGTATGATTTATTTGCCCATTCCTGACCTAGATTCTTGAGTTTTAAGCCGCTCTTCATTTATTTAGAGGTTAATTGCATATCCTTTTATTACAGCAATGTCAAAGACTTGGGAGAATAGGCAGCAACCTAGAGGGAAAGTTAAAGACTGGAAAATATCCCAATAGATCCCAAATTCTCCACTATATAAAGGGCATTACTTCAGCACTTGGGACATGATCCTCTCATCTATATTCAGCATGTTCGAGTGTGTTTCAAGGGTAAAGGAAGGCTATAGACTTGGAGCAAGAAAGAGGGTTCGTACTTAAAGATTGTGGAGGCGTGATCGAGAGATTCGGCTACAAAACTATCTAGAGTTGTTTCTATCCCTTTCTTTCTTGTTTTCACGATATTGTCCTAACTTCCAACTCTTGTATTCTCTTTTATTACGTTGAACTAAACTCCTAGATTCCTAGGGGGATCAATGGAACATATTTCGATGTTTTAAGTTTAGTTCTTTTCTCTCATGTGTATGATTTTATCGAGGTACGCTTCCTAGGTACTATTTATGCATATCTCGTATCCTATGCTTTGTTTTGACTTGATCACCCCATGAGAATGATCTTGAGATCTCGAGAGAGGGAATCAAAATCGCACTAGAGAGTGCATAGTCTAGGTTAACTTATGCCGAGAGGTGAGGTTGCAAGCACATCGAGAGATGGTGAGCACCCTAGATAGCTAATTAGGGTTGGTTTAATAGACCTTTCAACACTAATCGCCCAGAGATAGAGTGGGTTAGTGTCTTCCGCTTAGGTACATTCTTGCGACATCAAGAGATGTGTACGGATGTAGTGGGGAAACCCTAGAACCCTAGATTAATAACATGGTAAAGTTAATTGCATGAGAGAAAGACTTAACTTAAGGCTAGAATAGGGGAAGCTGTGAACCCTAGGAGCACTTAATTGATTGATTCTTGTTTACTTGCTTTCCAATTTACTTTCTACTTCCACTATTCAATTAACTTGACTTGGATATAATTGTGTCAACTTTAGTGCTTGGTAGTGGATTGAAAGAGTCTTCGTGGAACAATACTCTACTCATCTTTTATTACTTCCTTACAATACGTATACTTGTGTCCACTCTTATTCGCGCAACAAGTAGCCTTTGAACAACTTCCAAGTTAACCTCAAGGATAACCTGTCTTGCACCTGCCCGCCAAGTCAACCTCAAGTATTACCTTTTACAACTTCATCTGCGTTTAGTTTCACCCATCTCTCAGGTTTACGCCACCTCACATTCCTCGGCACCTTACTCCTCTCACAAATAGATGAGCTCGACTCCAGCATTATCTCGTCAAAATTACTCACTCGTTGCTCAAAAGATCACTCCCTTTGCTTCAATTTAGTCTCAAGTAGCATTTTATTTCTCCAACCCCATTTTAGCCACATGTAACCCCAAAAATAAGCCCCAATGACAATCCCTCCAGTCCTGAATGCACATGACAAGTATTACGGATCAGCCGCTGGTATTTGTCATTATGGAATTGCAACACACCGCTCATTAGGCAACAAGGTCCTCCAGATCTAATCCGCACACATGGTGGAAATCTCTAAGGGCACGCAGCATTGTCTCAGATGTCGATCAACGTACCTCAGAAACTCCAAACCCTCCCTTCAATCAACGCTTACTTATTGAGAGCCCTCATGCCCAACTAACCACATAAAGAGCCTTATACGTAGGGCCCTTTCAATTTCCATGTAGATTTCCATAACACCCCTCCTCTCCAATTATTTGTATGCATAAAGTAATCATACATAGATTTAATTGAGAAAGGGCCATTATTGTTAGCGTGCCAAATAACTCGATTCGGTCCTTTGCCTTGGCTCGGATATGGAATAGCACCAATGCCTATTTGTAGTGTCGGTTCCAATTTGGAATCACAGGTTCTAGCTCCATGAAGGAGCGGAACCAGCTCCGAATCACTCTTAGGACGGTTTAGGTTGGAACCACTAGTTCAAAACCGTCCAATTCAAGTTCGAAACTAGCCGGTTCAATAAAAAAAATTTAGAGTGAGAAGTTTTAAACATGTCTTTCATCTGTGCATGACTATGTATTAGAATAATGTGAAAGAGCTTCCTTTTATAAACTCTTTGAAGAGCCTGTTTCCCTTCTATCATTGAAGAGCCCCATCCTCTTCTCCCATCGATGTGAGAAGTCATTTGACATCGTTTAACTACAAAACCATGTATCAACATAAAATAAATATTTTAAGTATTAGTTCTTAAAATTTAAATGAGATTGGTTTCATCTGAGATTAATGAGTTTGTGAGTCATTCATCTTATTTTTTAAATTTTGATTGTTTTTTAATTTATGGCTTGAAAGAGCCGGTTAAGGGCCAGCCCTACTTATTAGCACATGGTCAGGGAGCACATTTTTGAAAGATTCTAACTTCTGTCCTTATTTGTGATTTCAAGGTGATGCGGTCCAAATGAAATTCAATTTCATTTGCAAATGGGACCACCCGAAGGTTCAGAAGGCGGTCAAGAAACCAGTTCGACCGGTTTGACCAGTCAGTAGCTGGTGTCCGTTTTCAGCAAACGAGTACAGTTTTTCGCATGGAAACGGGCTTCCGAGCAAGACGCATTTCTTTGCAATGTGCTGTGGTAGTTTTTGGTCAAATTCCATCATTTAGGTCCTCAATTTCATGTTTTTCGTCTTTAGTGGCACTTTTGTAATTTCTATTTCTTGTGGGTCTTCTCGTAATTTTTATTGTTCGGCGCCTAGGGTTTTTTTTCTATTTATTGATGTTTCCGGCTACTGAGCCGTCAAACTAATTTGATTAATAAAATTGAGGTTTTTCCTCTCTCTTCTTTCGTTTCCTCAGTATTCGCGTGAATCAACGAGGTTCGATCTATGGATCATCGATCCCGCTCGCCCGCTACATCACAAGGCATGAGACAATTCACAGTTTCTTTCCTCCACTCAACAGGTATAATTCCCTACATCTCTTCGACTAAGGGTCCCCAATTAGGCACTCTTTGATCTATCCAGAATATTGCAGTAGTACCCGACCCAACAATCCAACAAACACAGTTCGCAATTTTCAGCCACACCTCTCATATATCCCTCCAGAGCCAGGATGTCGGTTGTTTTTGTTGGAATCTAGGTATAACTACATCCGGGTCATCATACTTATATCACAGAATAATTTGTGATCACGATTTGTCCTCCTATTCAGTCAATTCCTAGCATTTCTTTGCAAGGAACGCCTTATTGAACTCGCTGAATTTTTGAATTCATAGTCCTCCACAAAATGTTGGTATCATTATCTCTTCCCACTTGACTAAATGAATTCTCATCCCGTCTGAAGTATGCCCCCAAATAAAATTCTTGCACCGGCCGTTCAATTTTGTTAATGATGCTTCGTGGGACCCTTGTTGATTGCATGATGTGGGAGGGTATTGCTGCAAGAATCAACTTAGTCAGTACATGCCGCCGTAGATAAATTTGCAGCTTGCCATCCCGATAACCGAGCCTTGACCTTCTCGACCACTCTACAGTATGCGCTCCTTGTAACTCGGCGATGCAGTAAAGGAATGCAAGGGTATCTACCAAGATCCTCTATGACTTTGAACGAGCCATAATTTTCTTATTTGTTGTAGTAATAACTTGCTTATATTCCTCGAAAAGACATAGAAACAACCTGAGGCCGTTTGGGACGAGAACAACCTTATTGCTGCCTTGACATTATGCATTTTCTCCATTTGTTTATCCTCTATTTTCATACTATGTCCATGGACCTCCCTAATAAAGGAGAAGAACTTCACCCGATTAAATTAAGTGAAAATATATTTGATGATGGATATAAACCTGACCATACGCTGGGCTCATCACTTTCTACTAGTAATTTTGAATTGGGCATTTCGAAACTTCCATCACCTAACAATAAACCAATGAAGCCACAAGAAGAAGTAAAAACTTTCCCCATGCTTCAACATCTAAATCCTTTTAGGTATGAACTACCGGTATCTAGAAATCCAATGAGTTTTGACAAATCCAGTTCAAGCGGGGAAGGCTTGCTAGGGATAAATCTCTACCAAGGTGAGCTACTGATAAATCCTTTACTTATTTGACTAAAAGTCAAGCCAATTGGTAGTGTTTAAAATATAATTTTTGATACTAAGGCTTTATTATCAATACATGATCGAAAGCTTTTGTTTCAATTATTACTGGTTAGAATTTTCGTGTTATTCTATTTCCCTTTTCCCCATATGATGTCTACGCAAGCTTATGCATCACTTTTATAATTGAGAATTAAGCACTCGCGATCGAGTCAAATTCCATAAAGATTCTTACCAAAAAATTATATAAAGATATATACACACACTAGCGAATGACCCGTGCTACGCACCGTGAATATCATCGAATATACAATTGAAAAAATAAAATTAATTTTTCTAAAATAATTAAAATGATAATAAATGTTTTCGAATTATTATAAAAATAAATTAGAGAAAATGGTAGTTTTGGAAATGAAAAAAGATATCAAAACTACTCACTTCTCCCTTAAATAATAGAGATATATATACATATACACACACAGTGGACAGGCAATGCAACTCAGCAATGTCAAATTCTCCAAAAGGAGAAATAAATTGGCATGG
>JAOYND010077421.1:0-11042 GCA_025802135.1 Lagerstroemia fauriei | reverse complement strand
CAATCGGGAGAATAAGTCGGTACAGAACGTTTCATGAAGCTTAGCTCAGGAAGGAAGACGACGATACCTGATTGGTGGGTTCCCTTTACGTTGACCAGATAGCATTGAGGTTGTAGAAGCGCCATTTATGTTATGGGTTAGAGAGACAACAATCCAACAACAAGCCCATCCAATGTTGTTGCCTCGAACAAACAACTCCAAGCCGTGCCCATGATTGCCAATTTATTTCCTTTATTTTATTTATTTTATTTTTTGCTTTTGATTTACAATTATAAATTGTTATAATATCATATTATAATGACTTTTATACTACATGTTGCAGTAATTAATTACAATATTTATATCAGTTAAAACTCTTTTGATTTAAAATATTTGAAATTCTTAAATTACATTAAGTTTTACTGCTACTCAACTTACAGTAAATTTTATATTTATCTAAGCTCAACACTCGCGCTTTAACATGTATTGAAAAAATTTACTATGGTTAAACTTTACCATAGTTGTAACATTTCCTCGTAATTTAAGAACTAAACAACCTTCATTTCAATAATACTATATTTACGACCATGTACTTCGTACGGAATTATTAATTATATAATTAATTAGCGTGAGGGTTGATCGTGGAGACGAAGTTGCGTACTCTCCGGAGAAAAAAACATGAATGGATGGATGGATGGAGTGAGGGGAGAGAAGTAACTTCTACAAAATAATTTAAATGACGGTAAAAGATTTAGAAATTTGATATAATATAAATCGGGTTGAAGCGCAGTTTTGAAAATGAAAAAAGAGATAAAAAATTACCATGCAGTGACTTAAAAGTAACAGAGAGTAATATTCTGTCTTCATATATATATATATATATGTTGTTTTTATCTCTTGGACTCGCATGAATTGGAAAATCCGCCCCTTTCAGGCCCAATTTCGACCAATTGTCTCAATGCTAGACTAGACAGGCCCAGCCGAAATGTCTCTTTTGACCTTTGGGGGACTCTCTTTCACTCTTCGTTCTTTTTCCTTACGAAAGAAGCCCTTGGGAGGAGAAAAGTGGGAATGAGATGATGGAGGGGGTTTCTGGTGAGAACCGAATACAGAACCTCTCGTTAATGGTTGAGGTGAGTGCATCGCACTAAAATTCCGTCCCTTCGCATCATTTTCACAGGATCCTATTTACAATAAATTACGAACGGTCATGTTTTCTAGAGCATTCTAATATCTCGATCACCTTAAGACAAAAAATGCCAGCGACAAGGGGTAAGGGTACCCACCGGTATCTGGTATCGACTAGAAATAGAACTGGTTGGAACCTACTTGATATACTAGTTCTGTTTCCATTTTCGTCCCCATTTCCAACCACAAGGTACCTGAAACCAGGTATGCGAAGAAAGAATGATATGGACAATTGACTTTAATCAGTTATTATGTTCTCGTTCAGACTCTAATTCTCGTATTATTTATAATGTCGAATCTCTAACTCGATAAACTTTCATTTGAAATAATAATTATGTATATTTGATAAATTAATCATATTGAAAATACAAATAATATTGAAATATATATAATGCAACTACAAAAAAAAACTAATAAAAACTAGATTAAAATTATGAACGCCTGTCATACGCGTGGTTGCTTAGTAGTAATTCTCAGCGAGCATGAAGAAAACGAAAGTTGGAGCATAGTACTTAGATCTTGTGGTATAATACATGTTCTATTCCTAAATCTAACAGTTTAGAATCGAATCTAAAATTTAAGAATAGATTCTGTATAAAGTAGGGATTGGATACCATGAAATATGTGTTGTGAGAGGACTATTGGCTAAGTAGGCGACGAGCCTAGAAAAGACTTCGGTTTTGCGGGCTTACGCTAGCAAGAGACTACAGGAGACGAGTCCAGGTTTTATGTTCGAGATTGTTGTGGCCAGGCGTTCCTATATTATATTATTATTATTATTGCATTATTATTTCATAATTTAATCAATGTGGGATCTAACACTTCCTTTCATGCGCAGCGTGTTATTGTGCTTAGCTTAGCTCTGATACAATGTAGAAATATATAATATTCAGTGAAAAACTGTGAATACAGGTCTGGGTTTACGTCCGAGATTATTACAATCAAATGTTCATATATTATATTATTATTAGTCGGCCTTATAAGAGGTTGCATCCGTTTCCATAAAAAAAAATTTAAGCTATTAGATGGTAGCAGCTAATTCTTTTATAAACTCGGGATTATTATCTTATATTATTGAATAATGCTTTTTTGTCAAAATAGTTTCTTAAGAGGTTGATAGAGGCTTGACGAACAAAGGACCTGGCTCTTCCTACCAATGTCATATTAAAATTTTAAAAAAATGATGGGTTTATTTCAATTTTCATCCACATTATTTAAAAATAAAATTTTTAAAAAATCACTTTTGTTTGGAAAAGGACAAAAATTAACTGGTTCAGATGTATCTGGCTTAAACTGGGGAGCTTATTTTCCTGCCAAAAGAAGATTTAGAGCATGTGACGAATATAATAATTTAATTTTATTGCCTATAGTACTGATAAAAAAAATTAATTTTACTATAGTGGTAGTGAAATAAAAAAATTTCCCAGTATTTTAAATCAAAGCAACTAGTACGAGTTTTCATGTTCAAGTCTTGTTAATAAAAAAAATTATAATTGAGACAGTTCTACACTTTAATTAATTGGTACGTCTTGAAAGTCTTGTATGTAATGGATATACTAAGTAACAGTTCTGACACGGTGTCACAAAACAAAAGAATTCAGTTATTTCTAAGGTTATTTTTTATTTTTAGGATTTTATTAAAAAATCTTAAAATGACATAATCTTATTGATTTGTGACACTGTGTCAACACTATTATGTGATATATTCAGTAGACACAATACTCTCACCTCGGCTTGCCGTTGTAGTGATATTGTGTCTATTAGATACTCGAAGACTAAAAACAACCTATGAAGACGATTCCTAGATTGTCGAAATTTTGAGGTAATTGCCAATTCATTCGATTTTCCAAGTAGGCAGCCAAGTCAGGAGCCACTATGAGCCATGTGAACAATTGTAATGACACTGATAGATAATTAATTATTTGTGTTGTGATGTTATCGGTGTCAACTTTTCATAAATTTAATACCGTCGTGTTATATTTAAAGATTTTATACCATATTAAAACATTTACGAGCGAGTTCGAGTTAGTGTGCTATTTGAGTGAGTTTGACAAATTCCGTACTTCACTTCTCATGACAACGAAGTAACCGTTAAGTTTGTTTAAATCGTGGATGTAAGAATCGCGCTATCCCGAATCACATGTGTTGTTTTTTTCCCTTCTATTACTCGCTGTTTCCTTTTAGAGAGTTGATTATTCGTTGGATGTCGATCCAAACCACAAGAACACCATCCCATCACAAGGGGAAATCTTGTATGTAATGGGTATACCACGTGACAGTACTGATGTGATATTACAAACCAATCAAATCAATTCATTTTTAGAGTTATTTTTTTCTTTTAGGTTTTATTTAAAAAATCCTAAAAATAACTGAATTATATTAGTTTATGAAACTATATCAATACGATCACATGATATACACGTTACATACCATACTCTCTCCACACTAATCTACAAATGGAATGATTAAAAGGACAAACCCCGACAGCCCCATTTCCTTAATTAATTTGAATTCACACCCAAGAACTTCTCCATTAGAGGATAAAGTATTGTATGGAATGCCAATACGTGTAACAGTGTCTACGTGATATTATAAATTAATAAAATTCAGTTATTTGTAGGGTCATTTTATTTTTAGAATATTACAAAAATCTTAAAATAATTAAATTTTATTGATTCACGATACTATAAATATTACCACATGTATACGGGCCATTTGCTATTGTTTATGAACTCCAAGACAACGTTATTAAAACAAACCTATCCGTACCCCTAATAAACATAATTGGTCCACACGGGCGGACGAATTTCTTAAGGTTTCACCGGACAGTTCCTTGTCTTTCACACATGAAAATTATAACAAATTTAAATCTCCACACAAATATTAAATGATTCATATTCGAGATCTCGAGTAACGTAATCGGAGAAAATACACGATTAATAATAGAGTTTTTATAATTTCAATCAGATATATAAAAAGTTGAGTTCATATCCATATTAAAGTTTAAATTTATAGGTGATGATTTCTAGATGTTTTTATATACCGATACTCTTTTTATCATCTGAAAACTCACCTTCACATGGCGACATAACTACACTTGTCACGTGTCTTGAATACTCGCTGTCAACAACTGATCTCGAGCTGAATACTTCTCTTCTGTACTCGAGTGAACCTACTCTGATATTATGTACAATTACCACTGGACCAGTAAGAGATTGCGCCCTTATCCACTTTAAAAAAACCTGATCTTATATGTGGCGTTACGTGCTTCTTCTTGTATACTAGGAATCTTTACATTGCTTATTCGATGTCGGATTTAGTTCTCAACATTAACTCTCACCAACCCTCCTGAATTGGAAAAATCTAATCGGAATTTCACATATTGGGTGATGTGCATCGAAATAAACATCACACTTAATGAAAGAAAAAGCCATTTTCTCCATAAATTATTCCCAAAAGGTGTATGAACTATTATACAATAATAAACTTGACCGTCGAGGGCTACCTTTAGCCAGTATAAAATCGGATGCCTTCTCACTGTTTTCCCAGCACCTTAATCCAATTCCAAGCATGGAATCTACTGCCCATCGCCATCTCTTCTTCTTGATCCTCTCGTTCCTCTCTCTTTCCCATTCATGCTCTGCGGCCGCCACCCTGGTGATCTTCCCGATCAGGAAAGACTACCCGACCCGACTGTACTACACCACGATCAAGGTCGGGACTCCGGCAACCGCCATAAATGCCCTGCTCGACCTTGCCGGCCAGTGGTCATGGTTCAACTGCGATCGAGGCTATAACTCCTCAGCCTACAAGCCAGTCTCCTGCCATTCCGACATGTGCACTGCTGCAGGCGGCTTAGGATGTGATAGTTGCTCGGGTCCGGCCCGGCCTCCTGGATGCACCAATGACACCTGCGGTGTCTTCGCGTATAACCCATTTCAGAACATTTTGTTCGCCGAAGGGTTAGGTGAGGATGTACTGGTGGTCCGTGCCACCGATGGATTCAGGTACACTTCCCGGCTCCATGTTGGGCACTTCCCGGTCTCGTGCGTGGACTCATCTGCCCAGGAGGGTCTTCCGAACACGACGACCGGGATTATCGCCATGTCACGGTCAGCGACTTCATTACCAAGTAACCTCTGGGCAGGCCTTGGATTGCGCCGCAAGTTTGCTCTCTGCCTCCCGTCATCGAGCAAGCTCGGCCACGGGGACATGTACATTGGCGGCGGGCCGTACCATTGGCCCTCTACCGGATTAAGAGACTTCTCCGAGTCCCTGCTCGTGACAAAGCTCCTCATCAACCCGGTAAGCACTGCCCCGATCCATGGAGAGGGCGATGCTTCGTTCGAGTATTTCATGGACGTGAGAGCCATTAAAGTAGACTACACGCCCGTTTCTTTCAATGGCTCGTTGCTGGATATCGACCGTTACGGTATTGGAGGGACTAAGATAAGCTCGATAACTCCGTACACGACACTCCACTCCTCTATCTACAAGCCTCTGGTGAAGGCATTCACCAAGGCGGCCTCAAAGAGGAAGATAGCAAAGAGCGCAGCCGTGGCCCCATTCGGGGCATGCTTCAAGTCGAGTACGATCGGTACAGGAAAGGCCGGGCCCGATGTGCCGAACGTGGTCCTGGTGCTGCAGAGCGACGTGCAATGGGAGATTAAGGGGGCGAACTCGATGGTGAGGGTGAGTAAGGAGTCGATGTGCCTCGGATTCGTGGATGGTGGGTCGGAGCCGACCACCTCGATCGTTATCGGAGGACACCAGATGGAGGATAATCTTCTGGAGTTCGACGTGGATTCCTCGACCTTTGCATTCAGCAACTCCCTTCTGATTCAGAACACGAGCTGCTCTCACTTCTGATATCGATCAATCTCGGCCCGTTTGTACGTGTCAATGAGTCTCATTCCAGTAATAGTCCCAAATCTCAATAAAATTCCGATCAAAAAAATAAAAGCCGTTGTTTTCAAGATGTTCTGTGCACATCATCGGATTGTGTCGAGCTTTGGCTATGGAAGATCTTAGCCAGTCCACTCCTCGGACTAGCATACCTCCAAAAACAAAGTCCAACATTTGCATTAGTTCTATAGAAACTAAGTAGAGTTTCCGAGCATTTCCTTTAGACTAGAAGATTTACTTGTCTATTAACTGAGACTAATTTAAGCTCGTACCCTAACATATCCAATCGCCAAATCATAACCGATTTTGAAAGCACACACTTTTGATGATGGCATTACTGTTGCGATAAATCTGAAATAGGCAACCGGGTATACATATTGATAAGTAAAAAGAATGGCAGCAGTAGTGACGACCCGGTCACCCCCGTTGCGTAATATTCGGACTTTCGTGTTTAACCGCGAACATATTAGGCAAATTGAACGACCAGTACTAACACTGGCTTCGTTAACGTAGCACCACCAAAGGCACAAGCTCAAGAGTCTCTTCTGGCAATATTAGTCAGAGCGAGACTCGAACCTGTGATCTCAACATCACCAAACCACATGAGAGTGAGTTTTAGATCACTAGACCACTACCCTTGTCGGTACCAAGTTTACATACTGAACAATTAATAAAGTGGTTAAGTATGAGATTGTTCCCACGAAAATAGCTATTCTAAGTCAAATCAATTGGAAATTGAACAAGTAAGATAGCAATTAAAGAAAGCAAATAGCACGTGAATGCAATTAATCAAGAAATCAATTAATTAGGGTTCCTTAGATTAGCAATTTCTTCTAGATCTCCTCCTATTCCAATATACTCTTATGTTATCGGTTGATTTTTATGTTATCTATTTTTTTTGGTAGAAAGGGATAATATTATATTATACTAGAGATAGTGACATCAAGGTCCTTCCCCCATACAAGAGATGTTCCTTGGGATGAAAACATCCATACAGTCATTAGAGATAACCGACAAAAGTCCCCCAGGAGGGGAATCAAGATAAAGGACATCTTCAAGAGAGGTGAAGTCCCGCGCCTGCTTAGCGAGCCAGTTTGCTGCTCCATTGGCCTCCCTAAAAATGCAAGTTGCTCAAACTTCCTGGAAGTCCCGGTATAATCTCTTGCAATCAGAGACAAAAGGCAAGAAATTAAGATTGACACTCGTGGCACCCCAAATTGACTCAAAAACCACTTTTGCATCCAGCTCAACATAAAGTCGCTGGAGAGGTAGATTTCGAGCCATGATGAGGCCATTTCTCAATGCCCAAAACTCAGCAAGAAGGCTGTTGGAGGTTCCAAGGTGGTGGTAGAAACCCTTAATCAAATGGCCATCATTATCACGTATAAGTCCCCCGCTCCAGCCAGCCCTGGGTTTCCAAGTGCCGAGCCATCGGTGTTAAGTTTGCACCACCCATGGGGTTGTGGCCTCCATCTTATCAGAAACCCTCCATGTGTAGATTTTAATTTTATCTATTATTACTTTAAGCAAACACCTCTTTTTTTATGTCACTTTTAACTTTTCATATTTATCCTTTGTGTATAATAATTAAATTTTTAATAACCATTAGATTTAGAATCAAAGAGGTTGTAAGATAGTAAATCTAATAAATATAATTACTCACTCACTTTTTTTTTCTCCCGCCACTTACTCTCATCAATTTTCTTTTTTCTCCACTTATTTATTTTCTTTCTGTTAGGCTCCACTTATTCTTTTTCGTACGTATTAATTATATTTATTCACTCTCTTCATTTATTTATAAATTTGTGATTAATTAGATATAATACATATCGTATGTAATACAGGTTTCGCATCTAGTTATTCTATATCTCTAAGCTTTCCTTACCCGTCTCTATATACAACAAGGACCTTTTTCCTTTCAAGATACCAGCTTACGCTTTTAGAGATTTAATCCGACAAAAGAGGATTTAGGACAATAACCGAAAAGTAACAAAAGATTGGGGTCAAATTCAAATCTTTTTTCTTGTAATTTCTTTACAGGCAAAATCCCTAATTCCTGTAAAATTGTGGGAGATCAGCTAAAAGTAAAACATCGTGTAAGGTTGAAATTTTCATTACATGGAACCAAATAGTGTACAGTACAATGTAAAATTACAGCTTACTTTACGCAACATTTACTTTGATATGATATTATATAATTTAAAATCTTACAGTTTAGTACACGTACATCCTTAGATCACATCAATTTCACAACCATTTACCCATACTTTGGGACGGATTCAGAAGTCCCGCCCAGGACTTGAAACTCAATAAAGAGTTAATGGAGGGGTGTCGGGACGAACTAGGGTAATTCACCGAGAATATGGATAAAAAATTAGTAAAATGTGTATAGAGTTTTTTAGATTTTTACGAGTTTAGGTGCAGCGATTGCTCCCGCGCCCCCGAAATCCTTCCCTGTCCATACCAAACTTTATAATTAATATTAATTTTTTTTGAAAATCACAATCTCACGTTTCTCAGGAAAAATTTTCCACAAGTCCAACCTTTTCCTTTTATTTTAATATTATTTATAATTTAATAATATTCGAATCAAATATCTCTAATTTTATATTTTCTCAAAACAATCCAACGATATTTATCCAATACAATAATCTCATATTTCAACGTTTAACTTACAGAAAATTTTGTGACTGAAATTTTGGATGGGACTCATCGGTTTCCCCTTAAGAAGACGATGATAAGGTCCATCTGAATTGGGATAAAATGCACGCACTACTAAGTGCCTCTGGGTGTGTTCCATCGTCACCATATTATATAACGAGTTCGTTATATAAATTTCTCAAAAATCTTAACACGTGTGAGGACTTCGTAATTTTCGATAATCAATTTTATATATTTTAAAATTTTAACAGTGATTTATATAATAAATTTATTATGTATTACACACCGAATATTTACTCCATTGATCCTGTAGAGAGATGTCTGTGCTCGGGCAGAGTTGCAGAATTATAAAACAGCTGCCCTTTTAAGAGAGTGGCCTCCCATGCGGTTGGCTGACCAAGAAAGACAGAGGACTCGCCATGTGCTTCGGATTTCAATGCAAAAAATTTTTCTTTATCCATCGCATTCATTTACTTATAAAAGACACTCTTTCATATTTTTATTATTTTTATTTTAATTCTTTTTTCATTCACGACTTTAACCTTTTAAATTTTTATCATTTTTATTATACTGTTTTTTTTCATATTCTATCCAAAAAAAAATATTTTACTAAAAAATTATTTTTCAACAAAAATATTTTTTAAAAAATAAAGAAAATAAAAAACGAAAATGAAAAATACCAATAGAATTTTATAGATGACCACATCTCCTCAAAATTGAGACACATTTCCGATTGAAAATTGATTGTTGATTATTATCATTATAAAACTATGACTCATTCTGAAAAAATGAGTTCTAATTTTAGAGAAAACACTTACTCGTAACCAATAGTTTCTCAATTAGGGATGAAATATGCTTTTCTTTGAAATATTTTTGTTGAAAACATAATTTGGATGAAATACTCCTTTTTCGATGGAATATTTTTTTATAAAGAAAGTAATGGTATGACCAAATTGGTAAAAACTTGAAAAGTTGAGGATGTGAATGACAATAAATAAAGATTTATAACAAAAATACAAACGTACGAAATGTTGAGGACTAAAAGTGTCTTTTTTTTCAACGGAATATGTTTTTTAAAAATATTTTTGTTAAAAAATTTATTGTTAGATTAAATATATGGAAAAAAATAATGTTAGGACTTAAGTGATAAAAACTCGACAAGTTGAGTATGTGAATGATAAAAGTAATAATAGTTTTGGATGAAAATGATAATGTACGAAATATTGAGAACTAAAAATGTTTCTTTCTCCTTACTTCTATTTTAAGGTTATATTTGGTATAAAAATGGGAAGGAATGAAATTAAACGTGCTTCATTTAATAAATTGTAATAATATATAAAAATTATTAATAAATTTTAAATTTATTTTGACAATATAAACAAATGTAATTAGAAGAAGTGATAGAACGAACCATCCCTATCTTTTTTTAAAAAATATCATTATGTCAATTTAAAGAAAAATTCATACAAATGAAATATAAGGTTAAATTACTTATTTTATTCCTTTTTTTTCAATTCTTTCATATAAAGCGAAATGCTCCCAAACCAACTCCCGAAACTTTTACGTGGATACGATAATTCAACCTTTTTATAGTTTTGTGATAGTTTTACGTATTATTAAAGCGTGTTATCGTGTGAGTTCGTACCATGCTAAATTCGACTTTGAAATTCGTGGCCCGTAAATCTGAAAATGGAACGAAAATGCTCGGCTTGAGATCGGTAAATCGGGTACGAAAAAAATCCAACTCGGATAGGTGGTATGAAAAAGTTTCGTTCCTTTTACTTTTATCAGTCTTTCCTTGAATTTCACCACTTTTAACTTACGAGCCCACTTCTCGTTCTTTTCCATAGCATCTTATCCATAGATAATTCAATATGTCGACTAAGACTTGGGATATGGCCGAGACTTTATTATAAAATCATTCTCTCTGTTCATTAGTCGCATACCAACTACCAAGAAATGGCTCACATTTCTCTTCTTTTCCTGACCTTTCTTGCCTTTCTTTTCCATCCATCCCACGCAACCAGCCCCGAACCCGTTCAGCTCGTCTTCCCGGTATGGAAAGACGGCCCGACTCGACTCTATTCCACCTCGATCAGGGTCGGGACCCCAGCAACTTCCGTGAACATGGTCTTGGACCTGGCCGGTCAGTGGACGTGGTTCGACTGTGAGGGTACCCGATACAACTCATTGTCCTACCTGCCCGTTGCTTGCGGGTCAAGCCAGTGCGATCAGGCAGGCGGGGTCGGGTGCTTGGGATGCAATCGGGGCGAACCTCGGCCGGGCTGTACGAACGACACGTGTGCGGT
>JAOYND010077313.1:0-11044 GCA_025802135.1 Lagerstroemia fauriei | reverse complement strand
TCTAATTTTTAATTCAATTTTCCTAATTCACCCCTGAACAGATTTTATGGATCTGCCCCTAGCAGCCACCATGAACGTGGTAACTCGAAGTGCACTCTCCATGCTTCGTTCACTGTATCACATCTTTTTTTTTTCCTGTATGTAACATCCGATATCTAAAAAGTTATTAGACCCTGACTGATCCAAATTCGAACCTGGTTGACCCACTCAGGATAAACTCTTATATTATGAATTTTTTCCATTCATAAAACCCGAACCTCATACCTTATTTAACTTCAATCAACTCATGTTATTACTGCATCACATCTTGAATAGGTGCAAGTGCATCAGGAATTATTGTTGATAAATTTATTTATTCAATACTCGAGATATTTGCCGGTAGATCACCACAAGTGCATTGCGAGTTGTTCTTAGTTGCTCAACGATAAAGGGGTCGATATCAATTTGCCTCTGTAGCTTCTCCTTTTTTGTCAAGTTTGATTGTTATAGGTACAATTATCTTATATTATTATACGAGAGAAGTAAGATTAGTTAGTCTCACTTTTAAACTTTCCAAAATACCATTGCTAAATATATTTTTAACCAATAAAAAAAGACAAATGAGGATAAAGTGGTAAAATTACTCATACAACCACAACTGTCAAACAACTTATAAATACTCTCTAATTTTCTATTTCTAATTATATAGTTTATTTATTTATTCATCATACACTCTTTACATATTAATCATCTATAAAAAAATTAATGCTCAATATTTTGTAATTAATTATTTAATTGATAATTTCATGCATAGCACGGATCAAAGTCTAGTCTAAGTTTAAAAGAAATTTATTACTAAATATTGAAAAGAAATCTAGTACTCTATTTAGGGCTGATCCATTAACGAAATAGAAAAGTTTAGGTGAAATCTATAAATAGTGGAGTCGTAAAAAAGTAACTTAGAGAAACTATTTCAATATGACATAAGTAAAATAATCCTATGTAAATCTCTATTTCTGAGGAGAACTTTTCCTGGAAAATTGAAGAAATTTTCAAAACTACATAATTATATTTCGTGGGAAAGGATGTGGAAGGAATTTTTCAAACTTTGATTGACATAAAAGCTCCATTGAACGGTCGATAGAGCCTGGGAGCGCATTTTCGTCCCTTCACTTTTCCGACCGCAGCCACTCTTGCCCTGGGATCTTTTTTTCATAGGCAGAAGTTTTTTTTTCCTTTTCTATTGGCAGCGCAAAACATTTGCTCAATATAATGCTTTGGTTAACAGAAAAGCAATATTTCACAAAACTACATTTTAAATTGTAACTAGTGTAAAGCCTGCACTTCGCAGCGGTGGTATAAATTATTAAGAATTCAAATATTTATAATTTGTTAAAATAAAATGACGGTGAAAAGAGTATACAATGATGTGAATAGCAGAGATATTTCTAGCATAACTGCACATAACGTCGTCAATATAAAAATGGTAAAATCAGCTAAAGTAAGGTCAGATTTACTGTACATCGAAGGCAAAAAATCACAGAAAATAAAAATAAAAGGAAAAATAAAGAAAATGAAAGATAGATAAAAAATAATGGAGTGAAGGGTTGTTTGTGGTCCCACTGCACAGAAAAAGTTTTAAAAATGAATAATAAAATTTCACAAGAAGTAAAAGCAAAGGACGATAGCGTTGAGGGTTTGTGTGGGCCCACCTCATATAAAAAATTTCAAAAATGAAAAAGAAAATTTCAAGGGTACGTGGAGGCTGGTAAGGGGTTATGACCCTGTTTTAATATATTTTTATTCAGTCCGCGTATTGTTATGGGAAAAAAATTAAAGAGGTGACATGTGTATAACAAATTAATAGGAGAAATGCAAAGGCCGAGTTAAATCTAAGATACATAATTTTATACACACATAATAATTAATCATCCAACTATTTCTGAATGAAATATGATATATTACTTTTTAATTCAAATTGTATAAATTTTGAAGAAAGACAGACTTATACGCGCGTACCATATTCTTTGTACTCGCCCTATGGAGTAAGAAATGGATCGAAATTAAATAATTATGAATTTATCATAATTATAGTAATATGTCCAACCAAAGAAATATTATAAGTGATAATATGCAAAATTACCAAATTGATGTTCTTCTTATTTTATAATATTGTTAAGTTGTATCCTCTGATATAAAAATAATAAAAATACTAAAAATTTTAGCATAAGAGGTGTTTTATAATTAGACAATATTTTTTAGTTTTATACTCTCATTTCATCTCTCATATGTAAAATATAATTATCTAGAAAAAGATATAAGAAATGGGTAAATGATAAAAAAAAAATATAAATGAAGAAGTATTAAAACTTGTGAGAAATATTAGAAATAAAAAAATTGAGGAAGATTGTTTGAAAGTAGAGAATTCATCCTACTTTCCTTTAGAGGATTGAGAGTAGGGAATTCATCATATACTCTCTTAGAGGGTTGCTAGAACTCTCCTCCTCATCATCATCATTGCTGTAGAATTAATTTCTCATTTCATGGGTATGACCACAGGTTAGTTAGACTCGTGAGTTAGAAGACATATATCCGATGCCACAATCGGATCCGGATACGCGATTGTATCGTGCATATTTGTTTCAGCACATGCCATAAAATATATATGATTAAGATTCATTCATTCAATGCTTAATTTATTATGTCCTCCTGCAGGTTTTTATGCACATCCTTGTTCATTTTTACTGAGACATTTCTCGTTATGCACATATTATTTTTGAGCTAGAGGCTGAGAAAGTTTGGCGACTCTAATCGAGATTGGGCATACGCCGCTCTTGGTGTTCCTTGCTCTAATATCCACGGTAGTAGCGCCGTTGCGCATGTTAAAACATCTAGGTTCACACCATCTATATATGAAAATTTGAATGGCCATCATGGATTTTATTTATCCACATGACTCGTATTCAAGACTCTAATTAAAAGGTTATACATGGTAATTAAAAGATTAAAAGCTAGCCAGAGTTGACTTGACCCATAATGATATTTGTCATGAGATCAAATTATGAAGTCTACTGTCGAAGCTACGGTTTACGATGTGTTTTAAGTTTTGGGATTGGAGTGGGATCAATGTGTATTAGTGCTTGAGAAGTGCCAAAGGAAAGAGCAAACATCGAACATCAGGATGCGATAGCCAAACCGATCCCGATCGAGATCGGTCCCACAGCCCATAGACTGAAGATCTGAGACCAAGAATGCACTGTGGTACCACCATGGATAACATATTTTGGTGGAGGGCCCTGATGCGAGACAAATTAGCGTGGAGGGCGGGGCGAAGTCAAAGTCCACGGTTTACCACTGCATAACAAAGTCCAGTCAATGCATTCAAAATATCTATAAATAAAATTTTGGTCGTGGAGACAAAAGATAAAATAATCAGTGTGTATTATTCATCCATATCATGAATATATGAGAGTCGATCGAAATCGATCCCATTAATGTAATAAATCCACATATCTAATTTAAATAAATTGTCTTTGATTCTCTTGCATATCAACTGTGGATGAATACTACATATTGAACATAATTCCGTAGTGTGGGAAGGTTAAGAGCAGTGTTCAGTCCCTGTTGGAAGCACAGTTTCGGGGATCATTCATGCTTGACCTGACCTAACCCAAAGTGCTCCCCGTTCGCGCGTGCATCACAGGTGTCTGTTGGCTCAATATTCCAGCCCAAAATTCACTCCATTCCCATCCCATCCTGGTCCCGGAATTAGAAGATTCTCTGCTGTATGGTATTATTGGTCAAAGTTTATAAATTAGTCACCCCATTAACCAACAGAGGGCACGGCAAGGCAGCCCTTGCTAATGGTGGATGGACTCCTCAGTCAACGAGTCTACTGCTGTATTGGTCCGTGCGGTAGAATCTCTGATCCAAGCCCACACCCACGGCTGATGTAATAGACCTACCGAAAAAGGCACACAGTTAATTTTAAAGTATTTATAGGACCTCAAATACAAAGAAATAAAAAGGGAAAGAAAAGGAGAAGTTTTAAGTTTCGGGGACCCTTTTTGACATAATAACCCACAAAAGAAATACGAAACAAAAAATTTAATAGGCACATGGATTGGCCTCTCAGATTCAAGAATCATGTCTGTTCTGCTCCTGTCCTTTCTCGTTTTCTACATTGTTTTGCTTCTGCAGATTTACCATATTCGGTCTGCTGAAGAAGGTCTCATACTCAGGCCACATAGCTGAAAGTGTAGCATTTTTTAACTAATGTTTGGTCATGTAGCTTTGGATCCTTCAAGGTGGAATCGACTTCTAATTTCTTGCTTTGCTATCCAGTCCAGTTCTGGCAATTCTTGCAATTCATGACAGCAACTTAAGCTTGTCAAGAATGAAGTGACCAATATTTGCTGGGGGAGAACATGGACCTCACCTCTTAGAAGAAGAAGAATAAAAATCTGAGATGTTGGGCTGATGAAGTCATGGACGAGGCACGAGATTGGACTGACTATCTTGCATGCTGACTCTCTTCCGTAGCAAGGCTTGGTTAATCAGCCAAAGAGTTAGAAATCCAAATGATCAAATTGCACAATGCTTGCTGTCTGTGCTCACCTACCTGTCTGTCTTAATATCTCTCCTCTTCAGATCACTTATGGCGGAATTTGGCCTTCCGCAGTTTACTGTATGAATACGTAAACTTTCATCTTCTTCTTCTATCTGTCCCCTTTTCTTTTGAATAAAAAAAATTCGCAGGGAGATGCATTGCACAGTGACACCGCCAACCTTTAAAATTAAATTAATGAAATTAATTAGGAGGATCCCATCCCGTTAACAAAATTGATTGAATTGAAGTGTGTGTGACTCCTGACGAAGATCCGATTTTTCCCATGAGCGTGGGCCCCGCAGTAGGAATCCGAAAGAATGGCCTTTCCGCCTGTCCGCTCACGAGAAGCTGCATGACAACCAATCAACAGAAACAACAAAATAATGATATTATTATTAATACCCAAATTAGATATTAAATATATATTCAATGAGTAATACATGATTAATTTATTATTTAAATATATTTATACGTGTAAAGTTAACGTTAAAAAATTATAGAAATTTTATACGTGTTAAATCAAAAAGATTTATACAACAATTACACACATAATATTTACTCATAGTACACACTTAGGTGGTCACGAATTCCTTCTCTCAGCTCTCTCTATGTTTGGTTCATGAATGGCATTTGAAATAGATAAGTAATAATATTTTATATCCTTTATAAGAAATAAAAATAAAAATATAAAATTACTCTTCAATAAAATAAAATTGACTGTATTCCCCATAAATAAAGTAGAATGTTGATTGCACCAACATTCTGCTGCGGGAAGGCAGTCATTCAATAATGAAGAGGGAGGAGCAACGATAGGAATGGGATGGCAAGCAAGTGCAAATCTTTAGTCTGTGAAAGAAACTGAGATTTTCACTGTACAGAAAAATGGTTTTATATGTCATATCCATCCGGTCAAAGTAAGAAACTATCGAGAAATCAGATTGGAAAAGAGAAAATTATGAGGATTTCTAACGTGAAATTCATGTTTAATTAAGTTGAGAATGTGATAAGAAATATAAGCCAAAATGATTAAGTTGAGTAGGCGAAATCCATTGCCGTGTACATAGACTTTGAATGAGTACAATAATAATTAAAATGAAATTAGGATGAAGTGGATCAATAAAAATGGTAAACCATAATAAAGATGCAGAAACAGATTTGAACTTAATACAGCAACACAATTTATTCCCATCACGTACTCCAAAAAGGAAATTACCAAACCAGCGAAATTAGACAACGTAGCGAAGTTGTGAAGTGCAACCGACTTACTTTTTGTTTGTTTCTCTAGAAGAGAAGAACAAAAGAAGTGGGAGGCTTTGCTCTTAACTTTTCCAGAGCTGAAAAGATCCTGATGCATATAGTCAATGACCTAGGGTTCAAATCACATGAAGAGGTAATACATGCTTGATCTGCTCGAGTCCACACACGATGAAGACCATCTAGACTGGGAGAACGTTTCCACATACAGAGTATCATTAATCAGACCTACACACGGTAAAGGCAAAGGATTAGCTTGCATCTATTTGCAAATTTATCGAATAAATAAGAAGATATTAGTTATAAACACCGAGTACGGTACGATGGGTATTCTAGCTGCTTGTTAACTCAACTCCTTATAAAAATAATTTATTACAGAATGAAGAATAGCATGGACAAATTTCTTTTCATGCAGCTTCTTCCTCATTGCAACAGTTGTACATGCCCTGTAATAGAAAGATTTAGATTTCATAAAAGGGCTAAATAGTAAAACTTTTTCCTTCCTATAATCCTTTACAACACACCATAATTTGGACAATAAATAATCTAAACCTATAAAATGCCGTGAGCAGAAAATATTTAACAACCTTTTAGCAAGAAGTTTAAATGCAAACTTGCATCCTTCATTTGAGCAAGTAACTCACAACAAACATTTTTTGAGGAGACAAAAATACAGACAGGGAAAAAAAGGAACAAAACATAAAGCCACAAAATCACCCTAAAGTCGTGACATGAGATAGAGGCCCATTCAAGATGAATCAACAATGAAGAAATCAAACAACCATCCCCGACCAGGTATATAACTCCCTACGGCTAGTTATGGCTCAGAAGAGAAGGAAAGTGATCCTGTAAATTTTTTATGATGTAAATCTGACAATTGAAGCAGTCAAATATGTGAAATCATGCAGGGATGCTGAATGCAAAATAGCAAAATTGAATTAAATGAGAAGTAGATTTTCCATATATGAATGAATTTTCAATTCATATGACAGCAATCAGAAGGTGTTAAAAAGATGAAATTGGTAAACGCTAGAAGACTGATAAAAATTCTAATTTTGGGGTAACGTAATTGGCACAATCTCTTATTTAATTGTATAATAATGATCATATTATCTGCTTCAAATAATAATGCCAGATATACTATAAGATAATTGGAAAATAATGGTAACTATTGAGCACTTACCATGAATAATAACTTGACATAACAATGAAAATAAGGAATTTTATGGATTTCCTAATCTTTAGTAAGTGATGTAGCACTGTTTAATGATGAATGGTACCATTTAGGGAGGTGATGAAGAGGAGACCTGCTATGGCACTTCCTTTTTTTTTTTTTGAATGTTAAATAAATGATATATTACTGAGCACCAAGTAGGTGCGAGAGTTTACAAAAACAAGGCAATATACAAAGGGTCGTAGGAACATCAGTCAAAAAGCATCATGTTCACTAGACCATATTCCCTCACTCTATACACCCCAGTGTACCAAAAGTATAACTCCCTTGCCCATCTGTCTACGACTAGCCTATCCCTTGTTTCTATTCCTTCAAAGGCTCTCCAGTTTCACTCTTTCCAAGTAAACCAAAAAATAGAAAAATGGATTAAACTAACAAGTGCTTTCCTTCTCTTAGAAACTCTTAACACTTTCCAAACATTTAGTTCCTGCTTCACCGTGCCTGCCTGCACCCAGCACATGCCCATTCTTCTTTACACCACCTCCCACAGCCCTCGAGTCCATCGGCAATGCAAAAGCAAATGGTTAATGGATTCTTCCTCTCCTTTGCAAAGGAAGAATCGATTAACCATAATCTTTCCTCTTCTATTCAATTTATCTATCGTGATAACTCTTCCCCAAACTGCTTCCCATACAAAAAACCTGACTTTAGGTGGGGTGCCTTTTTGCCACTCTTGCCTCCATGGGAAGTTCGCGCTGCTGTCCCTCGGGAAGAGTTTGTCGTAGTAAGACCTTACGAAAAATTTTCCTGACTTGTCCCCTCTCCACCTCAGTCTATCTTCCCCTCCTGGAGGTATGATGCTATATAATTGATCGTAGAACTCGACGAAAGACTCGAGCTTCCAATCTTGCGCATGCCTACTAAATCGGATCTCCCACGCTCCTCCATTCTCCCCCTGCCTCCACACCTCCCCTACTACTATTTGCTTGTCTGTCGCCACATTGTAGATCTCCGAGAACCTGTCCCTTAGCATTTCTTCCCCACACCAAGTGTCTTCCCATAAAGATACTCGGTTCCCTGCTTCCAGTGAGATGTTCGTATATGTATAGAACTTCGGCCATCCTCTCAAAATGGCTTTCCATGTACTCCAACCCACATCACCTCTTCCTTGTCTTGTTATCCATCTCGAATTATGGACCCCGTATTTATCCACCACCACCCTCCTCCATAATTGATCCGATTCCGTATTGAATCTCCACAACCACTTCCCTAGTAGAGCTTCGTTGAAGTGTATAAATGACTTCACCCCTATGCCTCCTAACTCCTTTGGTTGTTTCACCATCTCCTAGTTCACCAAGTGATATTTCCTCATCGCTTCCGAATCTCCCCATAGAAATTTGGCCTGTATAGATTCCAGCTTCTTCGCAACGCTCTTGGGGATTGGGAATAGAGACATATAATATACAGGAAGATTTGACAGTGTTGATTTGAGTAAGGTCAATCTTCCTCCCTTAGATAAATAAGACCTCTTCCATCCTGTTAGCTTCCTTTCAAATCTTTCTATCACCGGATGCTAGATCTCCTTTGCTTTAATAGATGTCCCGAGGGGCGGTCCCAAATAAGTTATTCGGAGAGAACCCAACTCGCACCCCATCACCATTGCGAGCCCCTGATCGCTATCTCCTCTTCTCACCGGTATCAGTTCGCTCCTCTTCAGATTGATTCGCAAACTTGATAACACCTCGAAATAGGCTAATATGCATCAAATGTGTGCTAAATGATGAGCATCACTCTCACAAAATAGCAAAGTGTCATCCGCAAATAATAGATGAGTAATTCTCATAGAATTCACTGTTCGTCCCACCTTCAAGCCCCTGATCAGGCTTGCTTCAGAGGCCTTCTCTAGGAAATTGCTGAGTAGCTCCATTACAAGTATGAACAAGAATGGGGACAAGGGATCTCCCTGTCTAAGGCCCCTGGATGAGCAGAAGAAGCCGGATGCCGCTCCATTGATTAATACTGAAAATGAAGCTGTGGAGATACACCAATGAATCCATCCTCTCCATCTGTCTCCGAATCCCATTCTCTCTAATATCTCCATTAGACATTCCCAAGATACGTGATCGTATGCCTTTTCCATGTCTAATTTGCATATGACCCCCGACCCTCCATCTCTTTCACAAGAATCCACCACCTCATTTGCAATCAATGTTGCGTCGAACGTTTATCTATCTTCCACGAAAGCATGCTCAAAGTTGCTCACTAGGGGAGGTAGCACCATTTCAAGATGCTCCGCTAACACCTTGGAAACTATCTTGTATGTGGTAGTAACCAGACTTATGGTTCTAAAGTCCGTAATATTTTCTGCTCCCTTCTTTTTGGGTATTAAACAAATGAAAGTCGAGTTTATGCTTCTCACAAACTTGCTTGAGTCGTAAAACTCGTCAAATAGTGTCATAACTTCATCCTTTAGCAATCCCCAATTCTCTTTAAAGAAAGAGGTGGTGAAACCATCTGGTCCTGGGGCCTTATCTCCATCGCTATCCATAATGGCCTTCTTCACTTCCTCGCATGAAAACAGGCTCTTCAACCACCTTGCCTTCTCTACCTCCAACTGCTTTAATTCTAACTCCGCTAGCCTTTGTCTATACCCTCTCGACTGGGTGTAAAGTGTTTTGTAAAAGTTGGATATTCCCCTCTTCATGTCCCCTTGATCTGTGACCGTTTACCCATCAATTATTATCTTCCACAAGTAATTGAAGCTCTGATGCAAGCAAGCGGATCTATGGAAAAAAGCTGTTTTTTTATCCCCCCTCCCTAAGCCAAAGCTCTCAGGACCTCTGTCTCCAAGCTCTCTCCTCCCATTTACTCACCTTGGCTAACTGGTTTTTAATGCAAGCCCTTCTCACTCTTCCCGCTTCCTCAATGCCTCCCTCTTCCTCCCGCTTATCCAACTCGTTTAATTCATCCAATAACCTCATTTTTTTGTCTCCTGAGGTCAGTCGTTGATGTTTCCTTCCATGCTTTCAACTTATCCTTTAGCAATCTCGACTTCCTTGCTAACCTGAAACTCACATGTCCTTGTACCATAAAGGAGTCCCACCATTCTTTGATTTTTCCTGCAAGACCTTCCATCCGTAGCCACCAATTTTTGAATCGAAATGGTGTGGGCCTCCATATGATATCATCCACCTGTAGTGAAATTGGGTGGTGGTTTGACAGGACTCTTGGCAGAAGTTTTTGGGATATTTCTGGCACCAACGTCTCCCATTCTGACGATATAAGGAAGTGATCTACTTGAGAAAAAGAAGCCTCCTCCCTGTTGTTTGTCCAAGTATAACGGCCCCCGATCAAAGGTGAATCCACTAACATTTGCTCTGCTACCAGCTCCCTAAACTCCCTCATACATCTTGAATTGAATCGTGTATGCTCCTTGATCTTTCATTTGGGTATAGGACGGTGTTAAAGTCTCCTCCCACTATCCATGGGCAATCCCAGCCCTCTCACTCCCTCCTTAAATCTTCCCATAGTGCTTCTCTTCCCGTCCCCTCTCCCGGTCCGTACACCCCTGTAAAGGCCCATTGTAGATCGTTTTCTACCGAGGATAATAGGCATGAAATAAAATGCACTCCTCTCTTCATGTCTTCCAACTTCCACCTTTCCTTTTTCCATCCAATCAGAATTCCCCCGCCGCACCTTGCGCCCATAAAGCCTCCATTCCCACGAGTTCCATCCCAAAATTGACCCAAGTAGGCCTTCAGCTGCGTCACCCAAGGTTGTCAAAAGCGACCAAGCGCTCGCTTAAGCGCACGAAGCGCAACTCTACGACCCCCCAGCGCTTCAACAAGCCCAAAGCGCAGCGCCTTCACCAAAGCGCGCGCTTTAGGGCACTTTTTGCGCTTTTTCTTGAAGCGAAAAACGAGCGCTTTCGTTACATTATGTTTCAAGCTGATCTGGGCTTGACTTTTTTATTAATGGGTTGGGCCAAAAGTGAGCCCACCCACTTATTAGCAGTAAAAAATTAGAAA
>JAOYND010077212.1:0-11048 GCA_025802135.1 Lagerstroemia fauriei | reverse complement strand
CAAATATTATTTTAAATATAATTTAAAATACAATATTACATATTTATAATAAAATAGTTAAATAAAGTTAATATAACTAAACTTTATACAATTTAATAAAACACAACAAATATAACCCAATTTTTTAAATAAAAATTCTCAGAGATTAAATGAATATTAAATTTTCAATATATATCTATAGAAAAGTTTTACAGTACAGTCACTCAATTGTTTAATAGCTTAATTACAATCAATGATTCAAATTAAAATAAGGAATCTAACTGCTCAACCATATTCTTAACCTATTTAACAGTGCTCAACCATATTCTCAGGACCTAGATTTACATGGACAAATCTCAGATATTCAACAAGACTAATTTAGGAGAGGATTGACTGGGCGGTTGCAAACACTCCTAGAGAGTTATGTTTCTGAATGCTGAGGTTACCCACTTGCGTAGGGTCCACTCCGATCACTACAGTCCAATACTAGTAAACATTAGCCCAAATCTTAAGCAATTCATCCCGAGACCTTTTCGATTTTGTGAGCCCATCAAATTTTGTTTGGGTTTAAACCTATTAGATTAAGCCCATGGCCCACAAGAATTAATTTAAGCCCATTAACTTCAATTAATCAATCCCCCATGCATTTATCCTCTTCCACCGAAAAATCCCACATATTTATCCATTCGTTCCATTAAATTTTTGGCCAAATATATATATATATATATATATATATATCTACTGCCAATTGTTCCTTCAAACCCAACGAAACAAGAGAGAGAGAGAGAAAGAAGAACAAAGGTGATAGGCAAGCTGGGGAGAACTGCAGGAAATTGAGAGCAAAAGAAAAATGAACGAAGAGAAACCAAGGTGAGGTCGGATTCGAGTCCTCTTCTTCTTCTCCGAGTTTTTACATTATATGGCCCTTAAGTTTTTGCTTTTGAATTGCTTGTTTCAAGACCAATCTTGCTATTTAGGACTAAGAATTGAATGAAAATTCTAATCGACTTTAGGTTGTCCACTTAGTTGGAGTTGGAGTTTGAGACTTTCCTTTCTTAAGTAGCTCATTAGTTAATATGTATGTTTTTAAGGTTTAGTTTCCATTTTTTTCTATTCGGTCTCTGCCGTTCGTTATTCTAGGAAATTTGGCCGAGTCAAGAGGAAGAGAAAGAAAAGAATAGAGATGGGTAGGAATTAGGAAGAAATGGAAGTGAGATATGGTAGTAAAGCAGTGTAGAAGAGAGGGAAATCTCACGTGTTTTGGGTTCTTAATTTAGGCTTGTATGGATGATTTTCATGTTTTCTTTCCACTTCATTTTATTATTAACTAGTAGGAAAGTCCGCGCTACGTTGCGGAATGTGAAAATTTTAGAATTTTCTCATAGCTTATTAAAGAGAAGAATAAAAAGATAAAAAGAAGACATTCACCTGAAAATGGCATGTGCATAAAATTTTTTTGAGAGAGGTGCTACGGGGATCAATGAATTTATACATCGTTTGGTTGATGAATTAACCACTACACCTGGATAAAAATGTTGGAAGACAGTAGTAGGAAGAAAAAGATCGAGACAATGCAAGAAAAGCTATGCTGAACATACATTCTTCATCATAAAATAATATACTGGTAATGCCACGCTCGAACCAATCCCTTAACATCAAGAATGTCTACAATAGGTACTGTCTATGCAAAAATTATAGTACAATGGGATACTTTTTACAAAATTAAATGAGAACTCCATTTTTTTGCAACATGGAAATGCATAATGGCATTATCATTCAGAACTTGTGGAACATATATCCTTTTTTTCCTCCAAGAATGTATTCTTCACCAACTTGACCGCTTCTATTTGAATAAACGGGTGATTTGCTTCTTTTTTGTATTCTTTTAGTTAAATTCTAATCAAGTATGTGTATAAGTGCAAGAGGCGGCAAGTCTTTTAAGGGAAATAAATGGAAAGGGACATTGAAGCGCTCTAAAATGTTCAATGTATAAGATCTGATAAGGAATATTTCACATAAAGCAACCAAATTAGCATAATAGTCTAGGTCTCTATGCTTCATGTTGACATAATGGCAATTGAACATAATCATAAATGCAGAAGAAAAACAATGTCAACAATAGTTTAATTTAAATAAATTGTGGGTAAAGTCGTACCTCGTTGAGCTCCATCACCAAGGATCTCATTAGATGACCCCCTTTGAAAGTCATCATTCATCAAGTTTTTCCTTCAATCTAGAGGCTTTAGTATGTTTTCTATGGCCATAAAGTAGGCCAAACACCAGATAAGAACATGTCATTTGATAATCTTATTTTGATTCTTTCTAGACCAGATAAGAAATAGACCAAGACCAGGATAACTTCATGATTAAGAAACCAAAAAGTTTAGTGTATGCATGATTTTGACCTATGTGGACGAATCTTTTCATGTTCATCAGATTTTGCTCTCGTGGGCCATGGAAAACAAAAATTCACTCCAACATGATAATATTAGATGCATTAGCCGATACAAATATATATAGAAGTCAGTAAAAAGAAAGTTTGGCATATTCTCTATAAATAAGAACAAGTAATTATCACCATTCAAAAGGAAACTATAAAATTTTATTCATTATGAAGATATACACATAAGAAAAACTCAAAATTGGAAATGATATCCTAAATAAAGTAGGAAATTATTGCCTACCTACCATGATTATCAATCCTATCTAGATGTAGTATAATTGCCGGATATAAGAAAATCCATGCGAAGTAATATGCAGCAATATATACATAGAAATTAGTGAAAAGAAAGTAACATATTCTATGTAAATAAAAATAGGTAATTTACACCATTCAAGTAAAAGGCTGATTAAAAAAGGAAGCTGTAAAAGATAGAGATACAAAATTGGGGGAAGAATCCAATTTCATTCATTAGTTTATTATGAATATATACATATAAGAAAGACTCTGAATGTGAAATAATCTCCTAAATAAAGCACGAAAATATTGCCTGTCTAACATGATTATCAATCCTATCTATATATACTACAATTTACAGATATAATAAAAATTATACAAAGCAAAATGCAGCAATATCCCATAATAGAAGCAAAATAAGACGAATAGATTTGGCACATTTAGATATAGCAACAAACACTCATATCAACATTTTTCTAAACAACTTGAATAGCAAAGGTAGATGGTGAATGGTGATGATAGAGAGAGGGGTAAAGATACTTGAAAAGCTGCAATAGATTGGTAAAGACAGAGACCAAAGTGAGTAAGAAAAAGAACCATGTGTAAGGAAAAAAGATCACCTCATTGCAAAACCGAAGGAAACCCATCCATTGATCCATGTTAATGACCTTGTAGTCAGTTTGTGTCTTATCCATAAGAGAGATGGTTATGGAACAATAAATCGGGCAAAAGAGAAACTACTTAAAATTGTAAAATTAGAAGACCAGTCAGCAATCAGTAGAAAATAACATAGAAACTGCCAAATTCAGCTGTTCTCAAGAGCAGTCAACAGGCCAAAGTGCTAGCTTGGTTAATCATTTGGAGCATGTGCAATTATCCCAGAACATAAATTATATATATAGCACTCACCTTCAAATACTTGATGAAGTAGTCATAGTCATTAGGCATAGAGTTAAGACTCCAAGACAAAATCAAGCAATTCATATATGCTTGATCCATCTAAACTCTTTTGTTTCTCCTTTGAAAGATTAGAGGCAAAGCTATTGAAATTAAAAACAAAAAAAAGTAATTGAACAGAGTATCAGAAAATACTATTTATTCTACATGCTCGTCAAATAGTAGCGGAAAGCATAAGCATAGAAGTCCATATAGTTTGATGGCCTTCTAACCTTTTCATTAGGTACAGAGGAAACCATTTCAGTTAATAATTGTAAATAAATAAGTTGAAAAGCACTATTAAGCAAAAAAGTTTTCACCTAAGCTTTCCACCTCTTTCTCTAACCCAAGTAGCACCTTCTTTAATTTACCATTATCGGCTCTCAAACCTTTAAGGCCTCCTCTCTATTCGTCCTGCACAAATAAAAGTTTCCAAGGTTGAAATATCCAAGCTTGGAGTAAGGAGAAATGTATGTAAAAGGCTTTTTTCTTTTGTAAAACAAAGTCAAACCATGATTACATCAAATAAATCAAAATAACCTTGAAGATGATGAAAATCAATTATTTGTCAGTCACAAAGATTACATGAAGCAACTACTTGTTTTTATTAGTAAAGAACACGAAGCAACTACTTAATAGTAAAGTGGTGCCAAAAAGATGAGAAATCTCTAGTGCAACATTTTCATTTTCAATTCCTATAGTGATATCATCTCCAAGTATGAAATGTGGCCCTCAACTTGAACTGACATTTGCACACCCAATAGATTAATAAGTATAGGAAGACAGCAAGAAAGCCCAAAATGCAAAAACGAATAAGGACTTATAGCACCGGCACCAGTGTTATCAGAAGATGAAATGAAGGGCAGACCGCTAATGTCCTTTCTCCTAAAGGGCTGGTAGTAATAAAAAATTAGAGATTGGGGAATCCAGATTCTTAAAATTGAGAGGGGTAACGGATAAAAAAATCCCTACATGTTCCAAATTCAAACACGAATTAGCATATCAAAGATAGAAAATTAGCAGCCGGACTCATCGATTGAAGACTCTGCACATCCATATGTCGGCAATGGAGGTGAAAGAGAAGGCTTGACATGTGAAAATAAAATGGGTTTTAGCGTATGGAGCCTTAAGGTTCAGCATAACGAAGGAATTAGTCATGGGGCAGTCCAACGAAGCAGGCCTGTCTCCTCACCGACGAAAGAAAGAAAACCCATGTACACCAGGGCTTGATGGAGAAGAATGACGGTCCATCCTAGCGGGAGAGAGGAGATTTTTTGTCGAAAAGAAAATACCCCGCCATCTCCTCTCTCGGTGTCAAAGGAAGGGGAAGGGCCAGTTGTGAAAATAAGAGAGAGAGAAGAGAAGAGGTGAAAATAAAAAAGGAGAAAAAATAAAGGATGGGCTGATGTGGCGGGCTGAGAATTTAACTTTGTAACTCTTTTTTAAATTATAAAATATAGATATCCTTATGAGTCTTTGAATTGTTTTACTAAAGGTATTAGAATGTTAGTGAGGACTAGGGTGCTTGCCAATGGGTAAGCGAACAAGGAGCTTTAATTCCATAGAACTAAATTCTTATTTTGATTCGTTGGTCGAATTGTCTAATTATTGATGACTGATTGGATTAGACTTGTTTAGTTAGAATACAATCTACCGAATCGGAGTAGTGAAGTCACAATCCTTTAGTAATTATTAAATGAAGGTTTGTAAGTTGTAAAGAACTGATTTTTACTAAATCATTAAGCCCGTGAATCATTATTTAACTTTTTAACGATGTAATAACTTTATTGATTTATTGACCTTGATTATGAAATTAGTGAAGAAGGAAAATGAATGATTGATTTTAGGGGTGGAAACATGGTAGAGGAAATAAATTCATTTCATATTCGATTACATTTGGAGCTTGCTAAGTTAATTTTTGTCTTGTCTGAGTTTTGCTATTAATTTATTGTTTTAAGATGAATAGGAAAGTGGGGGTTAGCTAAGATACTGATTTGAAAGGTGATTTGATCGAATTATTAAGATTAAATAAAACTACAAGGAATCGATTAATTCTAAATAGGACACTGTCATACAAGTATTTTTTATTAAATCGTTAAGCCAAAGATTTGGGTTCATGTTAGAGGAATTCTAGTAAAATAAATCAACTAAATATGGGTTATTATGTATCCTTATATAATGCACTCTTGTTAATTGTTTATAAATTGTTAAGCAGTAACTAAGGAGATGGGGACTATGTATTCGGATGGCTCAATGAGACAAGTGATTATCTTAAAACAATTGTGAGTATTCTTTTCTATCGTAAAATGATATAAATATATATTATGAAATGATTATATGATATGTGGTATAGTAGGTGATTGAATATACTATTTAAGTGTGATTGATTGATTGTCAACACTGTGGGCTAGTGTATGGATATACATATACACACAAGGTTATACTAATTACTTTGTATGATATTGATTGTATTATATTTAGTGTTATTGATTAACTATTTGACTCTATCTGACTGTGTATTGACTCTGTCTAATTGTTTGTTGATTCTAGACTGACTGTGTATTGACTCTGTCTGATTGTTTGTTGATTCTAGACATATGTGTTATTATGTTTATTGTACTATTGATTGTATTGCATTGAAGTGTATTGATTGAGTATGGCGATGGTGACCGCTAAGCTGGCGGAGTAAAAATGGGCTAGAAAAGGAAAAGAAAATATAAAGAAAAGTGGAAAGAGAGAGATTTAATTTACCACTGATGTCTAACGAGGTAACTTACCGTTTGTTTCCAGCGACATATAAAAGTACGATAATTAAAATTGCTCTTATCGCCAGAGGGTAATAGGCGTCCCCCATAGAGTGTGGTGTATAGATGAAGGGCACCGGGAGACTGGGAGGAAGGTTGATATTGATTGTGGCACGGGGTTGCATTATCGTTGGAGAGAGGAGTATCAATACCGCCAGAACCCTGTCACAGGGGAAATGTGACACCATGGCTATACTAATTGTTTGTCAAGTCTGATGCATCGGCTTGTTCAAGGTCTCTAGTTTGAAATTGTACTTGCTGTGAAATGTGTTATCTATTTTGATTGTGTATTGGTGTTATGTGTCTTATTGATTGAATTGATATGATTGAGATCTGTATGTGGTTGCATATTGTGTGTTGAGCTATATAAGGTTGAATTTCTCATAAGTTGACTATAAGAGTGAGCTGAGGTACATATTATGATATGATATTTGAGTTAATAATAAAAAGATAAATATAATTGAGTTATTATTATAGTGATAAGAGTTATACGACTAGTTACTAAAATTTTATATGACTGCTCCGTTAAATTAATTAATTACAAATAATGCATTTTACTTGTCCACCTCAGTTGTTATCTGAGGTAGCAATTCGGGATGGTATCGTCTCTATCCTTGTTTGATTGGTCGCACTCCGTGTTTAACAGAGAGGCGGTGTACTGCGACCTTCGGGTCCAACCCAGGCATCTCTTTGTAGGACCATGCAAAGACATCCCTATATGCAGTGAGAAGTTTGACGTAAGCCTCTTCCTCTTCAGGACTTAGGCTTGCGCTAAGGAAGATCGGGCGTCGTTCTTCCTCGGTCCCTAAGTTGACCTCTTTCAGCTCATCGACGGTGGCCTGCCCTCCTTCTTCCAAGGCATCCGGCACTTCCTCTACTTTTGCTTCTTCAGTCTGGTCATTGATGTCTTGGATGGTGACATGACTGGATAACACCACATCATCATCCATGGCTTGACTACACCCCTCATTAGGTTTGGTTAGCACTACCATTCAGGTGTTTGCCCTCAACGTGCTGTCTATCGTCACTTCTAACTTCAAGCGCCTCTGCATCCTTGAAGGGATTATACTGCGTAGATCCTTTGTTTGAAACAAAGGAGTTGCACTTTCTTTTTGCACCATCGTAGTCTCAGCAACTTGACCAATTGGCAATGAAGGTCCCAACCTCTGCTTAATTGACCTTCTTTCGGTCTCCTCAGAGACTTCTCCTAGTCTGTCAAAGACTGATGATCTCTTAGGCTGCTTGCTCAAATGATCGAATATAGAAGGTCTTGCCGGTGTCTTTCACTCTTGCTCGTCGTCATCCTCTGCAGAAATATACTTTGCAGAGGCCTTCCTTATGAGGAAGCGTATGGGCTCGGGTGGAGTATAGCCAAAACCAGCTCGTGAGCCTCCAACCGCGTGCCCTTGCTCCTTTAAGGCAGCCTGCATCTTTGTCAACCCTCGCGTGCTAGATGTGCTGGTACTTGTATTGGACCCTGACAGTGACTTCATGTCTTTTTCATACCAAGCTTTTGCAAGCAGCTTGTAAGCATTGGGGTCGAATCCGTCTTGACGCTTCATAGGCAGCGACCCTTGTATGCTGTATGGTCCTTGCGATGGCCGTCTGAACCCTTTCAAATGGAGGACTGGAAGATTTGACTGCTTCAATTTTTGTGACTGGCAGGTTCAATCCTTCTAGACCCTCGAACTTCGGGTATTTACTGCATGCGAAAGGAGACTTCCCTTCCTTCCTTTCCGCCTTTGGAACGTACCGCAAGATGGGCGCTGGCTTCTTCTCCTCTTTGGTTAGAGTATCTTCCTTCCTAGTGCTTGAGGAAGAATCGTCGGTTGTCGCCTTCTTGGTTGCCAACTCTACTTGTTTTGAGCTTTCACCGGCATCAGGTTGTTACAACTTGCCCTTACCCTTTGAAGGCGACGTATGCCGTACCCATCCTGTCACCTTACTTCTAATATAGAATTTTGCGTCAGCAAAGTGAGCTTCGGCTTCAGTGAACGGTTTGTCGTTTGCCATAATGGTTTTCTGGCAGCCATCCTTGACGTATTTAAAGCACTGGTGAAGGGTGGATGATACCACTCCATGATCATGAATCCAAGGGCGACCTAGGAGTAAGTTGTACGTCATTTTCGCATCTATCACATGGAAGAGCGAACTTGACTCCATGTCATCTATCAGCAAGTCGACTTTCATCTTGCCGATAGCCCTTTGCCCCCCTAGTTAAAGCCTTGGATCATCAGCCGACTATCTAGGAGTTCATCGGCTGTCACTCCCAAGTTCTTCATAACTTGAGCGGGCATGATATTCACCGCAGAGCTACCATCTATCAATATCTGATTCACTCGGTGCCCCCGGACATAGCCGGCCGCAAAGAGCAGCCGATTGTGTGCTCCGAGGACTAGATCCTCGTCGGTGAAAGTGATTGCTTCAAGGCAATCTGCTTTGGGAGAGGGATGAGAGACGTCAGCTTCATCTTACTCCTTGTCTTCTTCACCAACAGTCTGATTGCATGAGGACGGGGAAGACATGACATCCCGTAGCTTCTTCGGAAGGAAACCCCGCAGTGTAATTGGGACTCTCGCCTTCTGAAGGAAAGGTTCTTTGATCTCATGGGTTATTCTTTGCATTTTCTTAGAGGCCGACTTCTTCTCCTTTCGAATCGCATTGGAGCGTGTTTTTGGTCCCTTAGCCACCTTGTGTTAAGCATGCTTCCGTCCCTTTCGAGTAATCGGCGGTTTTTGTGAGGCGTGCCCCAGAGCGCTTTGTGATACGCGTAAGGCGGGCTTTGAAGTTTTCTTTCGTCTGGTGACAAGGGTCCAACCCTCTTCCTCTACTTCGGCGCAATTTATAACAGTATGTGTGGAGGGCCTCATGATTGTCATTGTCACAACTTCAGTTGCCGTGCGTCTTGTGGAACCCGAGATATGTAACGGGTAGGAATGAGCTTTCTCAATCGAGACAGGCTCGAAGCTTCCGAACCTTATGGTTCGTAAAGGTAACACCTCAGGTTCTTCGAGGATAGAAACAGCGTTGTTGGTGGTTGCGTCGTCATCAAACGCAATCTTGCCCTAACGTGCTAAGGTCATGATCATTTCTTTCAGGACGAAGCACCTCTCCACTGGGTAGCTCACCAAGCAATGGTACTGGCAGTAATTTGGGTCGTTCGTACCACCTGCTTGTTGTGGACGCTTCATTGGGGGCAACTCGATCAACTTCAACTGGAGCAAGTGCTTGAGCATCCCTGCGACATCAGAGTCTGGGAAAGGGTATGTCTTGTTCTGCAACTCCTCCAGCGTAGGCTTCGTCTTTGCCTTTTGCTCAACTGGATGAGCCTTATCTTCTTTCGTCTTCTTCCCCGATATCTTGATCGGGGCAGCAGCAGCAATGGTTAGAGCCTGCTTGCTATCTAACTTCGAGGAGGACTTGCCCCACTTCTTTATATCCTGGCGCTCTTTTGTCTTGCTAGGCTCTGGTACAGGTGGTCCTGGAGCACCACTGGTCTTGATGCTCAACTCCATGTCATGGGCACGCGTGGCCAGCTCTTCAAACGTGTGGGGCTTGATCCCTTGTAGGATGTAGCGTAAGCACCAGTGCATTCCTTGAATGCACATGTCAATGGCAGAAGCCTCGGACAAATAGTCCTTGCAGTTGAGGCTTAGGTTCCTCTACCTCTAGATCTAATCAGTAACAGGCTCGTCCTTCAACTGGCGAGCGTTGGTAAGCTCAATCATGCTCACCTTGCGCTTTGTGCTGTAGAACCTATTCAGAAATTCTCGCTCGAGCTTGTCCTAGCTGTCAATGGAACCGAGTTTGAGATCTGTGTACCACTCAAATGCATTGCCCTTTAACGAGGGTACAAATTGCTTGACTAGGAGATCTCCCTTGGTTCCTGCATTATTGCAGGTCTCGACAAAGTGGGCAACATGTTGCCTTGGGTTGCCCTTCCCATCGAACTGCTGGAACTTCGTTGGCTGGTAGGTCGCGGGCATCCTCATCATGTCAATCCTATGAGTATAAGGCTTGACATACATAGTCAGCGACAAAGAGCTTGCTTGCACTTGGCCCTTCAGGGCTTTCTTGATGATTTCCTGCAACTGGTCTGCAGGAATGGACCCATCCGCAGCAGCTCGTAAGGTCCTTGTTGACGATGTTTGTGTTGTGTCAGTAGTGGCAACACCCGCAATTTGTCCTTGGGCAGCAGCAACTTGTGGAGTCTCCACAAATGTCGACGTTCTCGAGGCAGCAACGACAGTCTATGAGACATGTCCTTCCCTAGGAGCACTGTTGTTGACTTGGCTTGATTCCTCCATGGCCTCAAGCCTGTTCATTAGATAGGCAATCTGTGAATCGTGCTCCTGAATGGTCTTCATCAAGCCTTCTAGTGTCTTGGCCATGATGGAGACCTACTCCTCAAGTGATGACATGTTCGTCATCATGGCAGGCAACACAGCCATGGTGCGTGAACTCTCACCGTCAGTAGCAGGTCTCTGAGGTGAAGGTAGGGCGAAGTCATCACTACTCTGCAGGTCTTCATTGTCAGTAGCAACCTCCTCTTTAGCAGCACTTTCCTCCTCTTGCAGGAAGTGTTGAGTCAGCACTTGCTCAACGAGGGCGGGCACATCAATGTCAGCACCTTGCCTCGCCGGGGTTGATGA
>JAOYND010077007.1:0-11049 GCA_025802135.1 Lagerstroemia fauriei | reverse complement strand
GACAGTGAAATGCAACCTTCCTGGAAGGAGAGCACAAAACTCGAAAATGGCTCTGTGAATGGACCTCTTCCTTACAGCATAAGGCATTTGAGAAATAATTGTAGGTCCTGTTCCGTTCGGTGATTACAGGATAAATTAATTACAAGTAAAAGCAAATAGTTTACTATTTTTCTTAAAAGAATTCAAAACGTTTAAATTTTGAAAAATAAAATCGCATGGTTGCATTTTATTCCCAAATTAAGTGAAACCTTTGAAGTTTAAAAAAATATTACAATTTTATTTTATTCCCAAAAATAAGTAAAACTTTTCAAATTTATAAAATAAAGTCATACTATTTTACTTGTTAGAATAATATATCAAAAGAGAGAAAGACAACGGTAGTCCTATATATTTAACGATTCTTGCAAGTTAGTTCTAAATGTTTCAAAGTGTTAAATTAAGTCATATATGTTATCCACATTACAACATCAAGTCTTTTCCAGTACTTTAAACTGACGTGGCGCTGATGTGGAGCTGACGTGGCGCAGTGCCACGTCAGCAAAAAGACTCGATGTTGTAATATGGATAACATATAGGACTTGATTTAACACTTTGAAACATTTAGGACTCACTTGCAAGAATCGTCAAACATATAGGACTACCGATGTCATTCTCCCTATATCAAAATATAAAGTTATATGCTTGCGCGATATATTCCACTTGATCTTTTCTTATCATGTAAGTACAATCGACAAAATCAGAGTAATTTTTATTTAAAATTAATTTAATAATTTTCTCCTAAATTCATATTAATATTAGTTACTATTAATAGGGAAAAGTAACACAACTCCTCACGCACCTTACTTAAATAGCATCAGTTTCTACCAAATTTTAAAAGTAGCACCCATTTATGTAAAATCTATCTTATTCTCTTCACCTATTAAAGCCCTCTTTCTCCATCCAAATTTAAAATTTACTCCCACTTTCTCCCATTCTCTCTCTATCCTATTCCCTCTCATTCCTTCAAATGTCTCCTGTTCCAATCTTTTCCTCCCCTCGGAGAAGCGACCAACCACTAGTGCCAAGCAACAACACCAGTACCAAGCAGCCTCCTCCCCCCCGGCAGCAGCGACTAGCGCCGACAAACCTATTCTTTCTCTCCCTTCGTAACAACAAGCACCAAGACCACATGCATGGAGCAGCTGCCGGCCTCCCTCCCCTCAACACTGAGTAGTGTTTTCCTTCTCCTCTGCGAGCTGTCTATCTTAATCTCTCTCCTCTCTGCTCTCGCTATATCTTGGCTCAATCTTACTCTTTTCCATGGGTCTCGACTGCACATCTCTCCGATCCGTCTCGATTCCGTGTAAGAGCTAATTCAAACCTCATTCTATCTTGTTTTGTGTTGATTAAGTTTGATTTTTGTTGGTTTTCCTTGAGATTTTGTTTTGTAATGTCAAGTAGAGTGTATTTGAATTTTTGAACAACAATCGAGACCTATTTATATATCGTCGGGACCTATGTATACAATATCTAGACTTGTTTTATATTGTATCGGACCCGTTGATGCGAAAATTTTATTTTATGTGTTTTTATTGAGATTCTACTATGCAATGTTGAATAAGGTGTGTTCAAAATTATGTCCCACCATGACCTATTTATATAGTAATGTGATCTATTTATAATATATATGGTTGGCTTTTATTTTTTTATGTTTTCCTAAGATTGTACTGTACAATGTCGAATAAATTGTATTTAAATTTCTAAATAATAATTGTGACCTATTTATATAGTAATTAGACTTATTTATATAGCATTGATGCTTATCTATAATGTACCATGATCTATCGATAGTCAATTTGCTACATGTTATGTGTTATTAAGTGTACTAAGACTTATATTATATCGGGACCTATTTATACTACATCATAATCTATTTGTATAGATGGGACTTGTTCATGTACGAGTTGGAGTAAATATTGATTGGGACCTACTTATGTACGATCGGGATCTACTTATAACTGTATTATAACCTATTTAAGTCAATGCCATGTGTTTGAAAATCTTGATAACTACAGAGACCTATTTGTCAAGTATCAGGACTTCGTGTATTAAGGTAGCGGGACCTATGTATAACTATATCGTGACTTATCTAAGTTAATGTCATATATTTGGGAATCTAGACAACTAGCCGGACCTATTTATGTTGTATCAAGTCCTATTGAAAATTGTATCGGGACCTATTTATAACTATACATGGACCTATGTCTATATTGAGAGGGTACAACAAATTGAAACCAAATAGACCGGTCTTTCATTGATCAGCACAAAAAATTTTACAGACTTACTAATCAGTTGAACTAGAAGAAAGCAAGAAACTTTCACTGATGTTATCACCATGTTCTCAATTACCAAAAAATTTACATTGTCACGTAACAAAAAAAAAACTTCGATGAACTCAAAACCAATAGACTAAATCAAAGAGTAGATCCAATGGTGTTTGTTGCAGCATTGACTCGTCGACTTTGGTGCTCTTCGATGGTGCTCAATTCAGGCCTTTTTTGCTATGGTGTAAGGACAGAGGAGAAAGAGGATGATGCTGGTGTTCGGTTTAGGAGTCTTCATGTGTTTCTGAGCTATTATCTTTATTCGCATCATTATGCATTTATACTACTGTAATATGTAAGAATCCCATTACGACTTCATACAAGCATAGTCAAGTACCAATTGATGAAATTGTTCCCCGTCATAGAAAATTATGTCCTAAGAATGTCAAAATAGGTCCCAATCAGGTCAAAAGCCAAAGCCACTAACAATAAATCAACAACATATTAGCTCCAAGCATGATCAACCACCAATCGATAAAAATAAATTAGAAATCAAAGTGATAACACATTTAATAGTTCCCTATTACATTTAATCAAGATTTTCAAATAACTAAAGATCTAGAGAAATAAGAGAGATTAGCGATGAGAAGAACATACCGATAAGAATTAGAGGCGATGGTGAGAAGGAGATGCTAGGTTTTTAGTTATGTCATGTGTCTCTGTTCTTCTTTGTTAGCATAGGATTTAGTGAAAGAGTCGGTAGGAAGGGAGCTACTCTCGACTCAGAGAAGGGACAGGAAGGGGACAACGGGAAGGGGATGGGATGGGGATGATGGCAACGAGAAGGGGACAATAGAGCTTGGGAAAGGGGACAACCGAAGGAAGAAGATGGCTCAGTGGAAGGTTGCTCATGGGAAGGAGATGGAGACGAATGACAGGGTGGAGAAGAACGGCGGGATGGAGAGAATATGAAGGAATTAGGGCAGAAATTATATGAGGGGTATGAATGGAATTTTTGATAAAAAGCTCAAAACTACTTATATATTAGTGCTAGTTTTACAAAGTGCTATAAACTGGTGTTAGTTATAAAAGTACTCTTGTATCTAGTTGTATCTAGTGCTATTTAAATTTTCGCCTTTTTATGAATGTATATAAAATCCATTGTTAGAATTATAAAAAAAATAAAATCCATTAATTATACCTAAATTTCTAAAAAAATTGCAATTTATCAAATAGGTTACACTTTTTACTATTCAAAATTAATGACAATATTTAACCAATATTTTAATTTATTCCATCAATTACATTGTAGTAACATTTGAAGATCTTTCTAGAAAAAATGGAGTCTTCCTATAGTCAAAATCTTACCTTCCATAACTGTAACCAACGATCTCAAAGCGCGAGTTGGCATGAAAGCGATAGAAGAAGAAGCAATCTATGAGTGCCAAACGTAGAGAAGCATATCTTTGCTAGATGTTATACTAATTAGTGTGTGAGAAATACCTTGGCTTCAGCTGCCTAATCACATGGTGTAGTAAATTAAGTTGATCAACACCATGGTCGCCTTACACGTGTGATGGTTGGCATGATCCATCTACGTAGCACAATCCTCAAGACCATTTTAGACGGTTCCAAATCGCGGTACGTTAACTTATTTTGTAATAAATAATTTGATATATTTAAAATAAATATTAAAATAGCGAGGAAAACGATAAAACATATCTTTCTTTCATATTAGTACTATAAATGTGATTTTTAACTTATATTACCATCTCTGACTTCATATATTAAAATTTAAAGGAAATAAATCTTCAAGTAGAAGAGAAAATTATAATATCGGAAAAAAAATCATGAGGACAACAATGCTCAACAAATCCATCTTCCTCCGAGGCAAAAATGTCCACACTATAATGCTCGACTTTTTCATCATGAGTCTTCAAGCTAATGCTATCTACATGATCGTATAAAGGTTCCTCTAGTTCCTTCCTAACCTGAAATGCTTGATTTTTTGAATCTCAAAACATAGTTTTAAATATCGAACGGACCAACCGGTTCAATCGGTTGAACCTAAAACTCTATACAAGTCCGGTCCAGTTATACAATTGGCTCCATTTGCATGTCGACTAGATATAGACCTAGTTTACCTGGCCTATTTCGATAGAAACTCATGCCCAATTGAATTGGCCGAGTCATTTATAAAAATTGGTTATAAAAGCATGGCTTTGGCACATTTTAAAGCTGCTATCGCCCCTCATTTTCTCGTGCTCCTCCAATGTGGGATTAACTCTTGTGTTAGATGCAAGATCTTAGCCATTGATTTACTCCCCACTTCATGAGGATGATCAAACCGCTATAAACGAAGGGGCCATAGAAGAAAGTTTGACTTTTTTATTAACAATGGCAACCAAAATTTAAAAAAAAACTTGTTGCTAAAAATAGAGAAAAATGTATAGAAGATGGTTACCCATATTATATCACATATTCTTCCTCTATTTTAATTTCTAAGGCAATTTATTAGTGTTCTCGTATTCAATCTTGGCTGGGTTTTCAAATTATGATACTTTTAGAAATCCATTTAGTTTGAGTATGAGAATCCCTAATAATTTAAGTACGAGAATTTTATACAAAGTTAATCTGATACTTTATTATTATTATTTCAAAAATTCAATTTGACCCGTCAAATCCTTGATTGAACCCATAAACCCAGGAACCCATACCTTAACCGATTTTTCGGGTCGATCTGATTTTAAAATTATGTCTCAAGGTCTAGAAAGTCATCATTTTCAACAACATATAAGATTCTACAACTATATATTTGCATTCTCATCAATAGCAGTACATGTTGACGTGAGTGCACTCAGCAGAAGACGTGAAATATACACATTTTTTAGCATAAGGAGTAATTTGTCAAAGAATTGGAGATCTCTTCCCCTCATTTGGTGAAAGGACTAGATATCTTCAACATTGATCTATAATACAAAGCATGAACTACAAAACGCTTCACGGAGATTGATATCTTAAATGCAGACTTGGTCTCAAGGATAACATGTATCTTGAACCAATAAAACTATTTTGTTCACCAATTTGTCATTTGAGAAGAAGAGAAGACATGCAATATTGTCCTCTCATTTTAAGAGAGCAGCTACTTTACTTCCATCTATGCGCTTATAATATCTTCACAAATTTTGCAGTTATTGTCGGAGGAGAGGAAGCTGGCCATCTGAGAGGGAGAGACATTATGGTAGAAGCAACATTAGAAAATTTAAGGAACATGAAAATACTATGGGGCATTATGACCCTTTACAATATCCTCTACTATTATTATGTGGCACATATGGTTGGGACATGAATGCCGATATCCTGATGGAAGAAAATTTACATGTCGCCATTTTTATGCCTACATTTTGTTGGTAAATAAATTTTAAAGTTTTCCCCTATCTTTATCCATAATAACAATAACTAAATAAACTTTTTTATTCTCTACACGCAAATACAACATACTGAACAATCGCTCCTTTTCAGAGGTGGCCGATTGTTCCAATAGTATTTGGTTGACAGTTATGTTAAAGTTGAGACACATAAGCTACGATGGTTGCGCTTTAATTGGAGCAAAATTCATGTTGAATTTTACCAAGAGTTGCAATATTCACTTAATGTGGGGGAAATGATGTTCATAAATATTATACTTCTTAGCTCCATTGTCTTGTGTGGTTGAGCTCATGTGTGCTGAGCCATCATTTCTCTTTTATCCTAGTTCGTGAAATTTATGCTTGAAGAAGTTGTTCATGGCATTTGGGAATTAGCAAAGAAACATATATTGCTTGAGTTTAACGGGATTTTTGATTGAATGATAGATAGCTTTTATGAATATCAGAGTCTCGTGGATATCATAGAGTCTACAGTTCGGATTTTTGATGGTCCGGTTATGGAAATATGTCAAGTGTTATGTTGTGGTGTGAAAATTGTACGAAATGTTCCTGGCCGCTGTTCGGATTAATGGGCTGCGTGGCTTGGGTTTTGTTAATTCTCGTTTGGAGTCGTATGAAAGATTCCTGGCTACTGTTCGGATCAATGAGCTGCCTGACTTGGATTTTTGTTAGCTGCAAATTGATTGATTGCGCACTTCAGGCTTCTAATCATCTATTCTTCTATTATTTGTTTTGTTTGTCGCCTCGTATGATTAAATCCTGATTCAGCTCACATGATTGCTAGCATACCATTCTTGGTTTCGTACCGTCCCAAGGTTTCGGTACGGGATCAAAGCTAAAGAATTGGAGGACTCATCATTCACGGTTTCTATAGCTAACTTGGTTCCCATTTAAGATTTAATATCTCCAAACCAAGTTAATATGTAATGCGAGGCTTTTGTTTGTGCAACTCTATCATTCATGGTTGCAATATTCTTTCACGACCCTATGCATAGGATTGCCTGTTGCTTTCATGTTATTCAGACTTACGTGGTCCGCTGTATTAAACTGCCTTAATCATGTTCATGCGATTAGGGTCAGTTCATTGAAAATGTCGTATCGAGTCGTAAAGAGTTATACTTAGTTCGAAATCAAAGTTAATCTTGTGATGGCATTTTAAGGGTTGTTGATATTATCAAATCGTATTTGACATTCCTAGGGTCCTGACCATTTAATTGATAAAGAGCAATTCGATCACACGTTAAAGATAATGATAAATTGTCTCTTTTAAAAAATGATCCCATAGGCATTTTGCATTTCGGTCTTGAACTATATCCTGCATATTAATAATTCACTTTAGGCATTTCATGCATTCAACCATCATTTAGGATATTCTATGCACTCCCCCTCACTTTGGAATTGTGTAGACTACTTCCCAGGAGGTTAATTACATTTTTTTTTATTTAGGCGGGGATCGGGGAAAATTATTGTACTTGAGTGCACAAATGTATGGGGCGGGTAATGTGGGAGAGACGCGATGACTATATGTAATCACAATCATAGTGGAACCCTTTATTTCTTGCACGTAGACTAGGTCGAGTAGTGACATGCTAGGACACGGACCTTGATTATCAATTTTGATTTTTGACCATCGATTCTAACCTTGATCAGGCAAACAATTGGGTGAACTAAAGTGTGCAAGCAAACAAACAACCTAGACATAAGGATGGGTACCGATTTCAGATGTGTTGATTGGCTTGCGAGCCTTTTGAGCGTAACAAGACCCCCGAATCCAAACTTTGGTTCAAGACCGACAAATAATAACCTAGGTGGATAGTACACGCTCCTTTAGGTACATAAAAGGTATCTGATTGACCTTAGGACTAATCCTTAAACGGTTAGTGGAAACTCCAAAAATCCAAACACGATTAAAGTCCCAAGCAAGGTCTCGTGCGTGCCTATATCCCTTGGGGCTACCACCTCAAGTCTGAATGATTTCCACGTCCGACAATATGAGATGTTGGAAATGGAAAATTTTATTTGAATCCCATCTACAATGTCTATTCCATGGGAAAGAGAATCAATTGATCATATTTTTCATGGCATTGCACTCGGGGGAAACAACACTTCCAATTTTTGAAAATAGTGCAATATTTCCGCCAATGAATGTTGAAGTTGACTCGTTGAATGAGAAGATAATTCATCCTTTCCCTGGATAAGAACACACTTTCCATTCTTATGATGAAGTTCCAGGAGATAATTATAATTTATATCAGCCATAATTTTTCAATTCTATTTTGCTAGTGGCATGCCTCCACGCAGGCTGACCATTAAACGATGTGCCCCTATTATGTTATTGAGGAGTTTGCAGCTAATATGTGGGTTATGGTACGAGACTCAAGTATTTGGACTTTTTACCAAATTTAATATATGCAGAGGTTTTGTTTGATAAATTTAAGGGAAAACACTTTCATTCCAAGAATTTCTTTGAAGGCTTTAGAGCACTTGAGCTTATCCTTTGAAATGTTTTGAAAGCAATTTCCCATCCAACTATAATTTGCACGGCCAATAAGTAAGGTACAAGGCCACACTACAAAATGAAGGAATATAACTACTAGAACATATATTTAGTGATGGACAACTTTATGTGGCTTTATCTAGAGGAACAATGATAAGGTAAACCAAAATCTTGGTGAGAAGAAACAAGATAAATGGAATTGATGGATTGCTCACACGAAATGTCGTGTTCAAAAGTGTTCTTTTGCTTCAAAAATAAGGATGGATTAATTTCCTTTTCGTAGTTCATGTGGAGACATTATTACATTTTCTACATTGAATATTATATGTATTAACTGATTATAATTGATTATATGCAGGGTTTGCTTCATGTAGTTGGTGATATAGATGTTTGACTTGACAGATGATGAACTATGCTACATCTTGAATAAATGAGATAGAACACCATATTATTCTTTGCTTTACACTCATTTTACTACTCCAATTTTATATATTATAGGGCATATTTTGTTATGAACTACAATCAAGTCATATGTAATATATCAAGTAGCATTCTGGGATACTACATATCATTCAAGTAAATTTCATTCGATTTACATGTATCAATAATTTTATCATTTGAATTTGTTTAGGCAGATACTCACTATGCATAGCATTGGCCTTTGGCTTGTTGACATATAGCCATGGCATAACCATGCCCTGGTGTCTTCTAGGGGACTTCAATGACGTCCTCAGCATAAATGAGATACTTAGTCCGATGAATGTGGTTGTGAAGGATAGAAGAATGTCTAATTTGGAAGATCTATTTAATGATATCAAGGTGTATGATCACCCTGCTTTTAGCTACTACTTCACTTGGTCAAATCATAGAATTGATGACATCTAGTGCAGGAAAGGAGATAAAATCATTATGAATGACCTTTGACAGGATTTGTTATTCTTACTGGCACTTTTGATGAATTTTGTTTATGAGAAAAGCAATCAATCAGAGAGGATTATACATTCATGTAGCAACCAAGGAAGGAATTCTCAAGCAAAAAGTCCAAAATTTAGTGGCTTCAACTTGGAGACTATAATATCTCTTATTTTCATAGAATTACAAAGGGAAGATACTCTAAAAATTACGTAAGTTTGACCTTAGAAGGGGGCTAGCAAATAGTTGATAAACACAGTAACAAAGAGATATCCATTCTTTACTTTCAAAACCTATTGGGCACTCTGGATAGTAATGTGAATTTGAGCCCTTCTCAGTTGACATTTTTATTGCATAAGACCCTCTCATCGTTAGCTTTGGCTACCTTAGAAGCTATAATAATTAGGGAGGAAATCAGAAGAACCTTTTTCTCTTTACATGGCAACAAGGCCTCTGAGCTAGCCCCTGAGCTAGATGGTTAGTTCTTCAAAGATAAATGTGGTGTTTACGTTGAATCAATCATTTTTGCAGTATAACATTTCTTTGCAATAGGAAGTTTAGGAAGATAGGCCAATGCGACCATTTTCACCTTAATTCCCAAGTAGCAGAATGCAAGTAAAATGTCTGATTACAGACCAGTTTCTTGCTGTATAATTATCTACAAGTGCATTGCCAAGCTTCTTGCTAACAAATTGAGGGAGGTTCTTTTAGACCTTAGCAAGCATAATCAAGCAGAATTTATCAGTGGCAGAAACATCTCTTACAATATCCTTCAAGCCCATGAGCTTGTTCATAACTATCATGAGCAGGTGTATCCCACATATGCGCCATTAAGATAAATTTACATATAGCTTTTCATTCATTAATTTAAAACCGTACACTCAATTTGTTTGTACCTGTAGGTTTCCCTTTTAATTTCATAAAATGGCTACAAGACTGCATTACTTCTACCAGGTTAACTGTCTATATTGATGGATCTCTTGCGTGGTTTGTTAAGGGGAGAAAAGGTGTAAGACATGGCAACCCACTTTCGCCTTATATCTTTATTCTATCCATGGAGATTCTATCCCAGATGTTGAACTCCCTGCATAGGAATGGCAAAGTGGGATATTATCCTAGGTGTAAAGGCATGAACTTAATTCACCTAAACTTTTAGATGACTTGAATTTTTCCACTAATTGCTCAAGTGTCTCCTACAGGAGTATATGCCACACAGTGGATGATTTTTCCTCACTTTTAGGCCTTAAGCTCAAAGCTACTAAGATTGAGTTCTTCACTGCATGAATACATGTTGAAGCCTGTAATACTCTGGTTTCCGTGAAGGCTAGCTCCCTGGAAGATACCTTGGGAGCACCCTTGATTTTCATTAAACTTAGGTATCAGGACTAACATAGTTTAATTGACAAAATCAATGTTAGAGTAAGAAGTTTGGTAACTTGAACGTTATCTTATGTAGACATAGCATAACTTATCTCAAGTCTTGCAAAGTATGTCATAGTTTTGGTGTACTCACTTTATTCCCCCGAAGACTATGATTCTAATAATCCATCAAATCTATTCCACCTTCTTATGGAAGGCCAAGGAGATGTAGGTAAAGGAGCAAAAGTCAAGTGGCATGACTTATGCCTTCCTAGGAGTGAAGGAGGTGTAGGGTTCAAGGACTTAATTACCTGCAATTTGGTTTGTATTATTAAGAATCTTTGGTTGTTGCTTGCTAATGCTGGATCAATTTGGATTTCATGGGCTCATAAATTTCTTATCAAATCTAGACACATTTGGTCCACTAGTATTCCAAGCTCTTGTTCATGAGCTAGATGAGAATACTTAAACTTAGAAGCATTGCCAATGATTTTATCAATACTAAGGTTGGCTCGGGTAACTCCTTGTTCTTCTCTTACAATAAATGATC
>JAOYND010076793.1:0-11061 GCA_025802135.1 Lagerstroemia fauriei | reverse complement strand
GTAAAATAACAACTCCACATGTTGTCTGATGAAATCAAATTAAAGGTAGTGGATCGGGAAATTCATAGGAAACGATTCAGTTTGTTGACAATTATTACTCAAAAGTCGGGTTGCTTTTACTGCATGAAAGGTTCAATGCACAATGTTCTCTAATTGGATTTTACAAACTTGTTCATAATCAACTTGGTCGATATGTCCGGATAATGAGAAGGGATAACATGTTACAGTTTTTATTTAAAGAATTGCATGATTACTATGTAGATTACAACATCATTCATAAAATCTCTTGTACTTGCACACCGCAACAAAATAGACTAGTGGAAAGAAAATACTGGCATATTCTCGATGTGGTATGGAAACCCCTTTTCAAACTTCCTTACCCTTAAATATTGGGTTAAGTGTATCCCTACAATAATTTACTTCATAAACTGTGCTCCAACACCTTTATTGTTAAGGAGAATTCATTAGCAAGTTATGTTCATCTTTGAGCATTTGGCTCTCTTTGCTATGCTCATAATAAGTCTCAAATAAAAGATGAGTTTGGAGATAAATCTAGGAAGTGCACCTTTTTAGGATATCCGTATATAAAGAAAGGGTCACTTATTTATGATCTTATGACTTTTAATATATTTGTTTCACAAGATGTTGAATTTTTTATGAACTCATTTTCCCCTTCTCTTCTAATCAAGCCTAAGAAAATTCCCAACAACTTCTTATGTTGACCAAGCAAGTTCATGTTTTTACTATTGACTAGTCCATCTCAAAAGATCCAATTTGACCTCAAGGGGAATAAGGTGGGTTGGGAAACCAAGACTCACTTAGCGAGTCTAGGCCCGCTTTTGCTTAACATGCCAATCTTCTCATGAGCCGGAGCGACCAAGCACCACAACAGGCCACAAGTGCCAAGTACTATCTTAAGTGCAGCCATTTGTCTCCATTACACTGTTACACAACCCAATGATAAGCCACATGTCCCAAGCTCTGTCGTCCACATCCAACTCAATGGTTGGTCATATTTTCTCACATAATGGTTTGTCTCAACTATGCCATACACAAATATGTGCAACTGCATTAGCACGACTCTCTAAATACTTAGTCCATTGATATTCAACTGTGAGAAAACAACACCGTAACATCTTTCAAATTGTATGTTCCACATAACCTATCCAATTAACCCTCTTTCTCACTCAATCCATCAAACTCCTCATGTATATTCATCCTATAAAGTTATATTTCTTATTTAAATGCCATTAATTGACATGCATTCTATGTAGCTGCAATTTATTCTAGTATAGACCCAAGACATATCAAGAAGTTGCTAGGGATCCTTGTGTTGTGATATTATGATAGAAGAAGTTCGAGCCTTGAAACTCAATTGTACATGATCATTGCATTCGCTCCCCATGGATAACATCTAATTGGCTGTAAACGAGTGTTCAAGATAAAGAGGTGAGTAAATGGTATAACTGAAAGTTATAAGGTGCAACTTATTGAAAATGATTCATACAAATTGAGTTTTTCATGATATCTTTGCTTCTATTACAATTTATTATTTATTGGCATTTGCTATTGTAAATGGATGGGTATCCATCAAATAAATATAAATAATGTGTTCTTGTTGGCGATTGGAGCACATGTAGGTATACATGTTCTTGCTGCCTAATTTCTTCCTTAAAAGCCCGACAAATGTATTGACTACATACACCTTTATAGTCTCCACTAGTATCATGCACTTGCCTCTAAGTTAATTGGTGTTTTTTTTACCAAAAAGGGGTGGTTGGTAATTCTTTATTTACTCTAAAAGGAGGTGATCTTTTATTAGTAATCCTAGTATACTTTTATGACTTTATTACAGTTGGTAGTAGGTCACATCACTATATGCTTTTAAGAAACATCCTAATCTGTTTTAGAATAAATGATTTGGGTTCCTTAAAATGTTTCACAGGGATATATTGAAGTAAGTCATCTTGATTCTAGTATTTTCTTGAGCCAACACGAAATATGTCTTAGACATTCTCGTTGAAGGAGTGATAAGTTCCTAACCCTTCCAATTCTCAGAGGCGTTACAACATAAGGTATCTATCGGTTCTGGTTCACCTTTGTCCGACACAATGAGTTACGGTCGCTTAGTGGATTTTGATTCATTATTTGATTGTTGTGAGACCAAAATTGAGTTGTTCAATATATATCTTGTCCTAGTATGAAGCCTTGATTGAGTTATTCAATATATATCTCGCCCTTGTTCAAGTTGGACGCACACCATGGACACTAGTACATATTGCAGGTGCTTTGATATCTTAAGCAGTCTTTAAGATAAGTTATATTTCAAAATCATCTTCCTTAGAGTTGATGGCTTTTTGTCACTTTGATTGGGCAGGTTGCTATATGATTCGATCATTAGCAACCAAATATTTAAGAACATTGGGTGACAATCTTATTCCTTGGAAGACAAAGGCGCAAATCACAATTTCATGACCATCTACTAAAGCAAAATATTGAGCTATGATACCACTGTTATTGAATTTTAATATTACAAAGTTTAATGTCATCTTTTGGAGTCTCTATTTCTAACCCTACCAAATTATATTGTGATAACCAGTCAACTTTACATATATTGAGGTAGATTCTGTTTTCAAGAGCTTACTAAATACATTGATATCGATTGTCATTTCCTTCATGAACATACATATGAGGTCCAACCATATGAGGTCCAACACTATCACTACCACACATATTCTGACCCATCTTCATTCATTTATTAACCTTGGCTTTTATTGAGATTAGTTTCAATTTCTCCTCAGCAATTTAAGCATTCTAGATCCTCATTCTCCAACTTGAGGGGGAGTATTACCAAACTTGCATATATCTTGAGATTTGGATAAATTTGCTACATTTTTATTGTATTGAATTACTTTTTGTTTCTTATTTGTTTAAATATTATGAGTTGATTCAACTTATTCTTGATTTTTTTTATTATTGGATTTCATTATATTTATGAGATTGCTAGTATTTTGGCCACAACTTTCTTAGAGGGACATCGGTTTGATATCATTTTGTAGGGTGCTAGTCCTCTCGAATTTATCTCATTCTTTTCTCATTTAGTCTCTAAAAAGTAACTAACCCTCGAGACTTGTACAAGTGTGTTTTGTGAAGTTACCCTTTCAGCCAAAACAAAAATAAGTTCGTAAATTGTAATATTCCAACAAGAGTGAAGCTGTAAAGATATAAGTAGAGGTAGGAGAAGTCAAGAGGACGATAAGAGTTGGATATAGAGCTTTGCAAACTGTGTAATGTTATGTTTAAATGGGCTTGGGTAAAAACTCCTTGAATTTTGCTATGACATATTTGACATAGATTGAGTTATGCCTAAATAGACTATGTTTAAATCATGATGAATTTGTCTAATCCATTTAATTTATTATTTCTAAATATGTATGCAATAAGGCCCCTAAAATTATTGCTAAGACTACCGAAGACAAATTCATCCATGACTAACACCAATATAAGTGCAATTAATCAAAATCTATTCTTTATAAATAAAGGGGAGTTACAAAGGGACCTTGAGCGTGCCACGTCATTAGCCATTCCTCTTATTTCCCTTCAATTTTTTAATTCATTTTTAATTTATACCTACTTCCCTATCATTTTTTAATTCATTTGCCTTTTTATTTATAAAGCCATTAAAATCCCATGTGAATTTGGACTTTGTGATCGTTTGGGTCCCATCCACGTGTAATGTTAGCCATGAATGGGCTATTATATCAACAAGTTCAATTTCAGGGTATTCAGGTCTTTCCTTTTTTCTATTTTACATTTTAAATATTTTATAACCTAAAAAGTCCTTGAAGGTACATCACTCTACTATTCATCACTATTCTCTTCTTCTTTCACACTTCTCTTCTCCATCCTTTTACGCAACTAGGAGCAGCCTAAACCTTTTCTTTTCCATTTTTAATTTTGTTTTGCTCTCTATATCTCTCTTTCTACCTTTTCTTGCTTATTGAACTTCCGTCTTTGTTAATCCGCCTCTCCTTCCTCTCAATCGATTCCCTCGCAGAGGCACAATGGAGCTTCGGTTGCCGGCACGGCTGAGATCCATGTTGGTCTATTCTTTTCATTTTAGTTTTGGGCTCACGCCATTTCCGCTAGCCTCTTAATTCCTCTAATTTTTCATCCACTGATTATCTGCTTCTTCTTCCTCTTAATAAATCAATCACAGAGGTGTGATGGTACTCTCATTGCGCTGCCATTGGATTTGTGGCTTCTATTATGGTTTTGATATGTATGTGGTGATTTTGTTTCAACGTCTGTATGTTTTGATTTTCCTTATTTGTTCTTCACTTTGTCACAAGTATTATGGGTGGTTTGTATGAAGCTTCTCATTGTGCTCTTTTTAATGATGTCTATTGCCATTGTAGGGGTGTGTAATATGCTTAACTTGAGCCTTGGGGCCGGCTTTGTCTGCAAACGCCAGGTATGAAAATTGTATAATAATTGGCAGCATATAAGATGAAATCATTTTTAGGAGTCAAATTGATGATTTCCTTTTTTTCCCCTTACAAGAATTGATAATTATGCCTAGATATTTCTTATGATAAAATAGTATTGCTCTTTGATCAATTTTTTATCAGGTAAAACCTGCTAAGAAGCATGTATTATTGTCTTTCCCATATTGTTTGATGCTATTACCCAGTTTACTGCCTTTGTCCATCAATATTTAGCTTCAATCAAGAAGGTTTCTACTAAAAGATATCTCTAGCATCTCAAGCTATTGGTGAGTAATACATTCTTTGATAGCTAATAGAAGTGTGCATAGTAACCGGTTCGGGATGAATCGAACATGAATCAAACCGAAAAACGGGTTCATCTCGAACTAGTTCTGATTCAGTTTGATTTTTAAGAATAGAACCAGTTCGGTTAATTTATAAGTTCAATAAATCTAATGAATTGGTTCGAACTGAACCGGTTCAAATAATAATAATAATAAAAAAGAATAAAAACACCAATATGCTGGCACCAAACCAACCTTATTTCAAGCTACTTCAGCGAAATTGAAAAGGAACAGAAACCACACCCTAGATTCAGATTTCAATTCTCAGGACAGGAGGTGTAGCATCCACTGGAGCAAAAGCGTTGCTAAGTTGAAGATCGTGTCGTTGGCCAAGGTTTCGAGGGCGAAACATGGAGTGTTGAAAAGGTTGGAGAGCTGATCGAACATGGAAGAAGCTGAGCAATGAAGAAGCTGGTGATGACGTGGGAGTCTTGGAATGGCGCCATCCCCGAGATGGAACGTATTAGGGTTGTTAGCCAAGCAAGCGGGGCACTGCAGTGGTGGCACGGGTGGGCGCTGTGGTGAGGCGGCTTTCTGATACCATGGTGGCGTGAGGCGGCTTTTGATGCCATGGTGGCGTTAGGCCACTGCAGTCAAAGGCAATGGATGACCGAGCGCGACTATCATGAGGTGGCTGAACTTCTGCTTCTTCTGCTCTTCTGTTGTTTCTTCTTCTTCTTCTTCTTCTTTTGCTCCTCTGTTGTCGTCTCTGTCATCTGTCTTCATCTTCTTTTAGCAAACTACCTATAATGGGGCTAGGGCCTGGGCAGCCTGTCAGAAGCTTTTGGGCTGATGTCAGAGATGGCCCATGAGCCCACAACGAGCAACCTTTTTTTCTTATTAAACCAAATTCAGATTCGGTTCGGTTCGCTTCAAATCAAACCAAACCGAATTGCTTCTAAAATAGTTCGGTTCAAACCGGTTAACCGAATTAGTTTAAAACAATCCGGTTTTTTACTCATAAACCAGTTACAATTTGGACCTCTTATATCGAATCGAACTGAATTGGTTCTTGTGGTTTGGTTCGGTTCAATTCAGAATCGATTCGAGTGCCGAACCGGTTCTTGAACACCCCTAATAGCTAACGCAAATCTTTAACTGATGGTGTATTCTAAATATTTCATGTATCATATTAGGGCTGTTGGATTTAACCGTTGGTTATGGCTATAATACACAAGAGATATTAGAAGATTCCCTTCTTGCTCTTTACCAAGCCCTTAAATTTGAGGCTGATCCCTCTATGATATCATCAATGGTATGGGATTGTGGAGCTAAGACTCAGAATTCTTATTTTTTGGATTCACCGGAATTATCTTACCTTTCATTTATGCTATGTTTTTTCTTCTATAGATATTGGAGTGTTTAGCCACTATCACTTGGTCAAGAAGACACCGAGAAAGCAATGCAAATTATTTGGCAAGTAGTTCATCTCAAATTGAGCTCTAATGTAAGCGCTTATCTCTTTGTTATAAAGTGTGAATTCCTAGGATCCAGGCCCTACTAATGTATCTATCATTTTGTTACCATTTATGCTGCATCATTTTGTATCAGTGTTAACTATTCGGTTGTCTCAATACTAGGTAGCAGCAAGCTAACCTCCTCCTGCAGAAATAGCAGCAATGGTGTCTACTTGGGCAACTGTTCTTACATCTATAGATAATTATAAGATATATCTAAAAAGTTGGCTTGAGTAAGGGATCTCAAACTTATGTGATTCCCTCTAGCTTTTGGTTCTTGTCGATCTACTATAGAAATTGAGGCCATAAATGCTCTTTGATTGAATTACTCTTCTTTAATGCAATTGAATCAATTAACACCGATGCAGTGGAAGCGGCTGAAAAGGCTCTACAAAAAGGGGTCTTAGCGTATAGAGGAATATATTCAAGGCTATACGTGAATCCCTTGAGGTACCTATCTATAGATTTTTAGTTCATTATTTGTCTCAATCGCTGTTCTTCTAAAGCTCTGAAACTTTTGATTTTTCTTATGCTCTCTGATTGACTGTTTTGTGTTCTTCTAACTCCATAAGTTCAGCTTTTTAGTAACACTACATTTTATTTACTTTTCTTTCGTTTAAGCATAGCCTTTTGTTGATATAGCTCATTTTTGAGTTACCCAAATTTAGGGCTTAGCTTACCTGTTGAGCTCATATCGATTATCCTCTTTAGTAATTATCTTTTTACTTGTTATTGTATTTGGGTCTTGACAAACAACTTATAGTTTTAAGAAGACTGTAAGAGGGAAAGGGACATTATCAAATATGTTAGTTTGTCATTTGTTTGGTTTATGGCTATAAATAATTGCTATTTATCTTATTAAAGTGAAAGCTATCACCATGTCCTTACTAGCTTGAGCAAATGGCTTTTAATGTTTCGATGAGAAGAAATACTCTCATAACCATGATGTTCTGCGGATATTCAACTTATTTAGGGATTCTTCGGAATGTTCTTTAAGATAATATCAAATTTGGAGCATCAACGTTTGGTGAATTTATTGCATTTCGTAGAAGAACAATGAGTGTGAATTTGTTAGGGAATTTTAGCAAAGCCATGAATATTAAAATCTTTTTTTCCCAACATTGCATGATGATGGCAAAATATTTCATGTCCAAGTTAATACAGCTCTATAACTGTTTGCTTCTTTGCATCTAACTAGGGATATATTATCTTAAATAGACCTTGGGCATTTGTGCAATGGCTGAAGAAGGCTACGATTGAGCAATAGTGAGCTTCTGTGGAATTAAAAACTCTGAAATATTAAATATTTAACTCTATGCATTAAAATGACAAATTATTTCATTCTTTTGGGTGATGCAGATATATACACAAGGCAGATCCTGATCACATATTTATTCGACTTTTGCCCAATCTGATCCATGCAGGATATCATGTCGCATTCTCGTTCTTCTACTTCTTTTTTAAATCTTTACCTTAATTCCTACAGGTCAGCTCTCTCTTATTCATTAGACTTCTGTCATCGCCTTCCTACGGGCAATAGAATCTGGAACAACAGGTACAAAAGAGGCCGAGGAGTGTATGCTATACCTTTGCTACTAAACTAATCTAACCATGCTTTTATTCTATTAGTAGTTCAATACTTATATTCATGAGAATCAATTTATTATCCTTCTGCCTCTATGATTGATTACATGCATCACTGATAGTTTAATGTTATTCTTCCTCAATCATTCACAAGCTTGTCAAAAAGTAGAAGGATTGACTCAAAGACCAACCAAACTTTCCAAGAAATCTCACCTTTTGATTAATGATCCAGGAGGACTATTGTAACAACTCATTCTTTCTGGAGCAAATTTTTAACTTTCCAATGTTCGCTATACTTCCTATGTTCTTCTAGCCAGCACACACGTCACTGTAATCTATTACTATAAGTAAACCCACATCATTTGGTGTCATTTTTTAACTTCCCATATTTATTCGTTATGTAGAACAATTAAATTTTTAATAACCATTAGATTTGAAAAATTCTTAGGTAATCTTACCTTACCACGTGGCGCGAGGAATTACCAATCAAAATATGACAAACAAGCAAATTAGTGTTAATCACCCGAGCACTTGTCATAATTAACACTAATCAAAGCAATTTAATTAGTTCTTCCTTACCACGTTATCGTGAGGTAGGACTATCTAATATTTTTTTCTTAGATTTGAAATCAAATAGGGGTAAATTGATAAATTTAATAAGTATAACTGTCAATTCACCTTTTTCCCCTCCCACTACTTACTCTAATCTATTCTCTCTCCTCACATTTTTTTCCTTCTTTCCACTTATTATTTTTCTTTCCGTTAGATTCTACTTATTCTTTTTTATATGTATTAATTATATTTATTCACTCTCTTCATTTATGTATGAATTTGTGATTATTAATTACTTTTATTAAAATAATACATACCGTGTGTAACACGGGTTTCACGTCTAGTGTCATATGAGGAATGCTACCATCTTTAACCAATGTGTCGATATAAATAACCAGTGGTACCTACTTCTATAGGTTGCATTGTTCTACTGAATCTGGAAGTTTGTTTAACGTATGACAATTGAAGGCTTACCCTCTTAGGCTTCTTAGATGTACCTGCATTTTGGTTTTGTGGATAACTAGTGGTGGCCACGGGCCGGTTTGGGCTCAAAACCAGTCAAAATCGGAACCGGGCCCAAATCGGCCCCGAACCATGAAGCTCAAGGTTCAGGGTTGGTTCTACCGGCCTCAGAAACCGGAACTGGCGGTAATATTAAAAAAAAAATTGACTTCTAAAACCTTTTCACTTTCAGGTTTGAATTCTCCTACATGCTACACCCCCTGCCCCAACCCCCATCCTCTAGCCTTTTCAGACAATTCAGCCTACTGCCTACACCCCAGGACAACGTGCATTAAAGAAGTTGCTAGTCATTTTTTAAAAATAAATAAATAAATTATATTTTTCACACTACAAATACATATCATTCTAACAAAAATTTTATGCACAACTCAATCATCTTCCTTCAGACTCCAACTCAACTCTTGCATTTTACCGATCTACTCTCTCTGTGATTGTGCTAAATTTCTCAGCATCTCAGCTCACAGACAGTAACTTAATTATTGTAAGAAAAATAAGTTCAAGCAATTAATTTAATTTATTTTTATATTTAACTTTTAATTTAATTTAATTTAATTTTTAATTATATATTTAAAAATTATATATATTAAATTTTATTTAATTTTAAAATTTATTTAATTTTAATAGAAACTGAACTAGAACTAGCTGGGTCTAAACAACCAGTTTGGAATCGGATGGAACCGTTATTTTGAATCGGAACTATCCGGTTCCGAACCGCCCCTAAACAGTCTAAAGTGAGATTCAAGGCCGGTTCCATGGCTCCTTGGAACCGGAACCGCCAGTTCCAAATCGTAACCGACCAGTTCCTGAACTGTGGCCACCCCTATGGATAACTATCATTGGATGTACAATTTATTTTTCAATCATTGATTCTCTATTTAAACTATATGTGAGTATTGCACGTTGATAATTCTTTTCATTACAATTATTTAACACGAGTATTACATGTTGTAAAAGATTGATCGATCCGCAGCATAGCGTGGGCCTTTTTTCTAGTTTAATTAAATGTACAGTTGAGTAGGCCCTTGGAGACAGCCAAATATGCATTGTATGCAACATGTTATACTAGATAATTGTTATTAGAAATTCTTATATATAAACATATAAATAAGTTAAATATTTTTGAGATATAGAAAAATGAAAAATCTTAGATGGTCATACCTCATATGACGTGGTGAGGAAGAATCAATTAATTTACTTTGACTAATATTAATTATAGTAACTGCTATGGTGATTAACACTAATTTACTTGTTTGTCATATTTTGATTGATGTTTTCTAGAGTATGTGACGAGATAGGATAGTCTAAGAATTTCGTAGGTAAAATATATTTAGTAAAATAGTTTAATCGTACTTAATAGGATTATATAAGTGCTGACATGGTTCAATCCGATTATTTATTATGTCTATTAGTGTTTCACATTTTAACGAATTTAACGATATCTAAATCGTTGAATGTGAAATATGTTTAGTCTAGTGGAACCCTTTTTAACTCCATCTTGAGTCCATGTAATTTTATCATGTTTTGTTTGTAATAGGGATCCATACTTTTTTGGTGTACAAAAGAGTCATATAGATCTAAAAATGGTAGAAGGAAGATATGATAAAATGGTATACTAAGTTTTAGTAGAAACGATAGATGCATAGACCTAGAAATTTGTTTGTTCTAGTGGAACCCTTTTAACTACATCTTGAGTCCATGTAATTTTATCATATTTTGTTCGAAATTGTCAGCCTTACATTTTTTGTATATAAACGAGACACATAAACCTAAAAATAGCAGAAGGAAGAGTGGATAAATTGGTACAGCAAGTTTCACCAGTGAGATTAAATCTCTCTTGATGATGAATCGGCAACCTTATTTGGATATCATGTGAAGTGGTCGGCCCGTTTTAATACCAATGCATCATATAGAAAACCTGAGACAAGGCCCGACCCAGTCCCCCTCCCTGCAAATTGAGCGTAGACGACCAGAGTAGGGGAGGCTAGGGATGGCAACTTGGGGAGGGACGGGTTTGGGTTTGTCTGCTAACCCGCCTCGCCCCGACCCGCCCCGTCCCGTCCCCTCCCAATTTATATATTACATTACTATATAATTATATTTTTAAAATTAATTTAC
>JAOYND010076691.1:0-11063 GCA_025802135.1 Lagerstroemia fauriei | reverse complement strand
AAGTTTTTGAAGGAAGGGTTACGAGAACTGTACAAGGACAAAATTGTATTCATTGGCCACCTCAATAAATGGAACAACTGTGAAGTGTATGTGAGGTACAGTGTTGATGAGGCCAAGCCTTTGGAGGAGATCTGCAAAGTACCTATAGAAGAGAGAACTTCAACACCAGCACATGCAAGAGAGGGAACTGCAACACAAGCACATGCAAGAGAGAGAATTGCAACAGATGGACCTGCAAGAGGGTGTTTAATTGAAACAAAGGCAACTTATATATAGAGTGGGGATAGAAGATTGTGACAGTGAATCTCAAGGAAAAATCATAATGGAAGTGGATCTGATACCATATTTGATAGAGTTCATGTAAGTGGAGGATCCGGGTTTGATAATTTACAGGATGGAAGAATTAGCTCAATTGCAAGTGAGATAGATCCCGAGTTACAAGAACAAGGAAGTGCTAGCGAGGCAAATTTTGATTCTAACTTTGAAGGGCTTGTTGATGAATATGGAAGTGATGGTAATGATCCAGAGATTGCAGAAATTAGGGATCATTTGAAGACTGCCCAAAAGAAGAGGAAAGACAAGTTGAAAAAGGTAAGATTAGAGAATATGCTAATACTTTATTAATGGAGGCTCGAGATGAAAAGAGAAAGGGAAAATGGATAATAGAAGAGGGTTCAGTAGTTGAGAAGGGTTATGAGAGTGAGTATTTTTCATCTAATGATGCTTTAGTATTGAAGAGGAATATGATGAATCAGAATTTGAGGAGCAAGAAACATTGAGCGGTAAATGACCTATCACATGGCTTATTTTAGGAAGTTTGGTAGTTTTCCAAACTATGAACCAGCTAGTGCGGTGCCTTATTTCTCTGTTGTCAGCTGTTTGACGATGGCAAACAATTTAAGGATGCCACAACTTTAGTTGCTGTTAAACTTCAAAGAAATTTATATTCAAGAAGAACATCCAGGACTATATTAGGGCTGGATGCAAAGGAGACCATTGTTCTTGGGGGATTTTTGCAAGATTTACAAAGAATCTTGGGGTTTTCCAAGCAAATTTTACTAGATGTAACATCCTAGGGACATGTATCAACTCAAGGAAGTTCAGTTAGAAAGTAGATGTTCTTGGATGTTTGCCTTGTCTAGCAGTGCAATTAGGTTCCTTTTGGATATTCCTCACATTGTAGTGCTTTTTTTTCCCCTTCGACTCCTCTTTCAATTCATCAATCTTCAATATCAAGGATATCAATTCCAGATCAGTTGATGTTACTTCCTCCACTGCATTATTTGTGTTTGAGTGTTGAATACCTTCCATCGGGGGGGTCAATGCACTTAAAATATTTGCATCCTCCAGAGGACTTATACCTCTGGCATCCAATGAAATGCCTTCCTAGGTTACTTGATGTGCCAGAAATTTTCTGTATTGCTTGTAATACGCATTTACACAACTCAGTCTTAATTGCTGAGAAAATGGAACAACCCTCTAATGTAAGCATCCCTTTCCTTGATCGCATCTCTATGCTTCAAAATGATCCTTAGATGTAAACGTCACTTTCCTTGATCACACCCAGATTCGTAAGGAAAAAAAGCGTGATTTGTATCACATTTGTGTAGATGAATGTGAAGTTGAACACTACAATTGTCACCAAGTCAACATAGGGGAAATACAGCCAACATAGGGGAAGATCCTTACCTGAGTCATCCAATTCCTCAATTGCGGCTTTGATCCCTAAATCCTCTCCTATTGGCATTAGATATTTTCTTCAATTTTCACCAAAACCCTAACATTGCCTTTTCACTTTCTCTAATGACCGACTGCTTCCATGCCAAAACCCTAACCTCGCCTTTGTATATTGTTCTCTCTGGCTGCCAACCCTAACCTCAGATCTTCAAAGCTCGTGCAGCGTGCAGATGGATAGAAATGTCGAAGAAATAAATGAGCAGCCGAAGAGAAAGAAAGGTTTTAAAGTTGTTCTTCCAATTCAACAAAATTTTTCCTCGTCAACACTTGACACATTGTCCGGTGAGCTTACAATTGCCACATTTGTTGCATGTAACGCTAGTAAATGTCACGTCTATTAAGATGTAACGGCAATTGATAGGTCGAATTTAAACGTGTTACGGAACTAAAGTTATATGACTCATTTAGCCATTTTCAAACTTATAGAACTAAATTGCCAAAATGATAAACATATACAACTTCCGCTGTAATTTTCCCCATGAATAAGTCATCTCAGTTTTGTTTCTACAATCCACTATTGCAATATTTTAAAATTTTACTTGAGATTTTTTTTATAAGATTTTAGTTGCGGCTATAGCTATTTAATTTAAAAGTGTACATAAATTATCTTTGCTTGAAAATTTAATTTTAGATAATTATTCTATTCATCGCATTTGAATAGGTATTTTCTAGTAAGTTTTTTAGGGATAATAGATATTGTGCTTAGTACTAGAAATCATCTATTTATTATTAGTAAGACTTCCCATTCTTCTTTTTTCTTTCTCTCTTTTCTTTTGATTCCCTTCTTAGCTTACTGACATTTATAACCTAATGAAAATCAGGGGTGAGCAAAAAAACTAGTTCGGAGAGGACCGAGTCGGAACCGAACCGGTTTGAACAGGTTTCCCTGAACCGGTTCTGTTTTGGTGTGGTTTTTTAGACGAAAAACAATTTAGTTGATTTCTAAGTATAAATGGTATGGTTAATCAGTTAGAACCAAACCGAATTGATTTTAATATAAAAAAATTTAATAATACAAAAATACAATTCAAAACCAATTCTTTTCCCATGTCTACAATAGGGCTATGGATTAGACAATCTTCTCCCTTTCTTATATGAATGAAGTTTACCATGATAGCTCTCTGCTCGTCAGCAGATGTAACATGTTGAAGGCAAACCCAAGTCCCACTGCCTAGTGTCCTAGTTAATCAAGTCCTCAGCATCGAGACTCAAAATAATCCCTTCTTTCCCTTCAGTGTGTAGTCTGTGACTTGATAAGGAGGGGATCCAAGCATCCCTCAAACTTTAACTTTCGCTCCACTCTTGATTCGCTAGAGCGATCTTGAGAGCACACACCATCTCTACCGGAAGAGCATCATGTTCATGATAAGCTCTCCATGCTATTTTAACTAATAGAGAGCACTATTGAACACTTCCAAATCTCTAAAACCTAATTCACATGACCTTTTAGGATAGGTAAGTTGAACCCACTTCTCCAATTGCACAACCTTCTCCTTCTCTTTGGAGCTCCACCAGAATCTATCACATAAACCATTAACTCTCCATGCACCATTTCCTTGGAAAATTCAGGACACTCATGAAGTAAGTGGGTAAACTAAAGGCCACGGCTTTGAGCAAGCTCTCCTCACCTGACCTGCTTGACTAAGTAATTTGCTCTTCCGACCCTCCAGTTCTTTTGATACTTCACGGGGTAGTATCAAAGTCAATATCCATTAACTAACACATATTCCTCTTAGTTTCCTCTTTTGTATTTCCACTAAAGAACACAGAGGACTAAGAGAAATATAAAAGTCATCGAGAGGCTTTACAGTAAGTCTGCAGCAGCCCTTTCAACACAGACATATTCCTATCAGAGACTTGGTGGGGAATTTCAGAGGTAGTCACGAGTAAAATCTTATTTTCTCATTTTCTGGATCTCGTTCTCTATTTGTTTAGGAAGATCATTTTTCTAATATGATCATAAAAGACTTGGGGAATTTAGGTAGTGTCGAAAAGTGAGGACGAGCTCAAGACCTGGGTAGTTGACTGATTGGTACATTAAGGTTTTTCTGTGGCAGGAAACGAACGAAGTTCTTCTTGTCTATCTTTTTGGCACTTTCTTGAGAGGTCCATGGGCATAATGATGATAGGATGAAGAGGGCAGTAAAGAGTACCGGGGTTTCAAAGATGGCAATCAACCCCGGAGTTATACCAATGTACTAAGCTCGTTTATCCTCTTTTGGCACTTTCTCTATTGTTTGCTCCGATTCTCATGAGAAATTAGAATGAGATGGGAGAGACTACATGATGATCACCTAGTTTCTATTATTTATTGTTTGTGAACATCCCTCCCTTTCATTTTTTAAGGTCATGTCACTCAAGTCGCTTGGGGAAAAATGGCTTGGAACGAAAAAAAGCTACACAAGAAACTACTCTCTTACCCATCGAACCATTGAACGAGCAATGATATCAAGGTTGGGACTGAAGGATCACGCTCTAGAGAAAACACAAGGCCAAAAAAAATAAATGCTTAAACGTAGATTGAGAAAGCAAGTCCAAGAGAATTTATTCTTATGGATACATTTGTCGGGAAACACAAAACTTCTTCACTCAATATTTACAATGGTAAATATGGAGTAGCTGATCTAGTAGAAAGGGCGTTTGCTCTGTTTCCCAAAGATGCCGCGACCAAATGTCGAGCAGATCATATCGACAAGGAGGGAAAACTGTAAAGTCACGAACAAAATTACGGGAACGCTAGCGAATGCCGCCGCTGCTGCCAAGACCCAAGCCCTGTTATGACCGAAAACAAGATATAGAGCTGCACTGAACGCCACCATCATGAAGGCTATGGAGAGGAAAAGGGTCGAAAGTCCGATCACCAAACACTTGGGCAGTGCACGTAGGAAGTCCGACTCATCATACCGTGCAGTCAAGATAGAAAGGAACATCAGGATGGATGCACTGGAGGAGAAGAGGGAGAGCGCATCGAAGACTGCGAATACCATGAAGGCCCTCCTAGTTCTAAACATCGGATAACCGGTACCACTGTCGCTGCCACCAGGCACAGTGATGGCAGCAGCAAACACCACTGTGGCAATGAGCGCCGCTACTAAAGAGCACGAGTTTGCTGTGTCTTTCATCCATTTCTCCCCCTCGATGACTAGCTCCTTGTGTGCCTCCGTGAATACCATTGCAGGGGTTTTTTTTATTTCACCATCCTTTGATTCTTTGAAGAACGAGTTTGTCGTGTGTTTCATCCATTTCTCCCCCTTGATGACTTGCTCCTTGTGTGCCTTCGTGAATACCATTGCAGGGGTTTTCTTTTTACCATTCTTTGATTCTTTGAAGACAGGCGGCACAAACTTTTCCACTTCCTGCATTGGGGAGAAAATGTTATAATAGTGGCAATTGTTTGCTTTGGTTGAAGAAGCCCTGTGGTATAGGCCTGTTTGACCGGCCTGCAAACTGGTTTCGACCCACTTTATAATTAGAATTTCTTGTGTTGTATTATTTCAAGATTTTAAGGATTATTTCATCGACTATTACAACTTCCTCACCGCTCGTACCAATTTTTCGAATATAGTGGATTTGCCCCTCCTCCCAGCATTTATGATTTTTCAAGTAAATCCATGTGTTCTTTTATTCGTTCTGTTTCCTATTTGCTTTGCCCTAATCACTATATAAAACTTCCAAAATGTCCATAAAAGGTTGGGACCCGTATCCACCTAAAAGTCAAAACTAAATTAAATCTCTCAATCAATTATTTGTCTGATGTGGAATTAACAACTCAATAGTTGAAAGGATAAGTAAATTAACCTTGAACCACTGCAGCTCCCTTTGCATCTGTAGTGCAGCACCGGAAATTTGATTAAGTCGGTGAGAAGGTGCTAACCCCCCTGCAAGGTGCAATATATTGTTTTCAGCTTTATCCTTAAAAGTTGTCAAGCTAGTGGGTTGATCCATTTGGTACAAGAGATTGAACACATTCTCCTGGCGGTGCAAAACCGATATCTGGAATATGTTGTGATGCTTGTCATCGATAAACCGCACAGCGGGTGGAAAAGCCTCCACGATCTCCTCAACTATTTCATGGATCCCATTTTTCGCTGCATAAAACAAAGGTCCGCTCATAATTGACTTTGCCCGTTTATAGTCCAGCTTTGCTGCTTCCTTGCATAAGAATTTGACTAGTTGGAGTGATTGTCGATGCTTAATCTTTAGGTCACGGATATCCCTCATCTGCAGCACTGCCAAGAAAGAAATGTTAAGGCGAAAATGAATTTCCATTAGATCTTACAGTGATTCAAGGGCAACTTCTCGAATAGCAAACAATTCCTAACAATTGCCCCGTCAAACAATCCTCTGAGAAATGCCAGCCACTTACGTACCCATAGTGATACATTTTTCAGCGAGGACGTGAAGCAAGCTGGCCGTTTGCATCTGTCCTCGGGAGCCATTTGCTCGATATGACACGGTTGCTCCATCAAACAAGCAGTTCGAGCAAGCTTCTACAGGTATCCCTAACATACATATAGTATTGTTGAATGGGGAAAGCTGAAAATTTATACAGTCAAAATATCCCGATCGAGCAAACAGTAAAGTGAATCTGCAAAATTTCCACCCGTGCCTGCAAGAGGCAGGTACCTAAAAGTTTTAAGGTATTATATGGGGGTACTCAGTCCCCGAACATTTTTACTCCTTAATATGAGATTTAAACCTCGACAGAATTGGTTTATTCATGATGGATTCGGTTCAGTTTCACACCTAAGATTAATTGCTCAGTTTGAGGGACTCACAGGAGTATATGAACCTCTGCCACATTTTCAGGTTACATCCGCTGGGGAGCGCAGATGGCATGGCCGCCATTGTGTCTAGCGGGGAATCAGCAACTTTGCATTCGAATGTAGCCAATTCAGGATATTGTTGAACAAGCTCCAGAGCCAAATCTGTAAAGCTTACGATCAGTTCATCCAAACAAGGAAGAACACCAATTCAATGGGAAATCATACTCGACTGACTATGAAAGTCAGTTATTGGATCATGGCGTCGATTATCTGTGCGGTTCCCATAAATTAGTTATCGAGATGATGAAAGTTAAACAAAATTTCAAAGTTATAACTGGCTTTGAAACACTGGGGCATTTGCCACAAACCTAAAGGAATGACTTCTTGTCCATGGTATCACCTAAGCGGAATAGACCGACCCAAATTTCTTCGACCGCTTGTTTAGATCAACGTACGTACTCACCATAGAATCCAGCAAAAATGATATGGTGAATGATGAAAACACCCGTTTCACTCACAAACGGGCTCAGCTGCCCGGCATCCCTGGTGACTCCAACCAAGTATTCAAGCATATCCCGATGGCCAAACCTTGCAGCTTTCTGGAGTGGCGATTGATCTCTCCAGTCTCGCAGAAGAGGCAAGTTTCGGTTCTTGCCCACCAGCAACTTTGCTGCCTTTAGGTTCCCGTTTGCTGCAGCGATGTCCAGAGCGGTTCGACCTTTAGTGCCGGTTAATGCGAGAGCTTCCGGGGACATCCTCTCTATCAATTTCTCAACAAAGCAGAGCCCGCTCCTGCTCGTCTTTGCAATGGCTATGTGAAGAGCTGTACCGAGATTCGGGTCAATCCTGGCTTCCAATGCATCCGGGTATCGATCGAAGAATTTACTTGCAACATCCCAATCACCTCTCAGGATGGCCTTGTATAATGTCAAATAATCCACCTTAGGCTTATTATCCATTCCTGCAAATGTTCAACTAATAAAGAATAAGAAAACCGGATGATCTCCGTGTATTGATTAGACAAACAGGTATTACATAGAGGAGGATATGACATTAGAGGACTAATTAAAATATGGATTGGTATGTGGAAAATGGCCAAAGATCAATCTCTTCTTTGCATAAGCTTACCAGAACTAACATTGGCATAGACATCAATGTTGATCTGACTCCCTGCGGAAGAGGCCATCCTTAGTGAAACTCGGTTATATCAAAAATGCAAAGCTACGAACAAGACTGCTTTGCTGCAGTGTCAAAATAAGGTAAACGCGGTTTGTGAAATATCTTCTGTCCTTTTCCACTCCCTATCACGTTCCCTCTATCCTTTGCTGATATTTTATTAGACGTTAGACCATGCATAGTACGGCTTTTTATTTAGTGAAATCGGTGAATGAAATGAGCTGGTAGACTCTTACTTTCCAAAAAAAAAAAAGGAAGAAGAAGAAGAAGAAATGAACACCTAGACGATTAAATGAAATCTTAACTGCACATAATTTTTAAGTCTGTGATTTTTGATAAATCAAATATAAAAGCAATAAATTTTTGAGAAAAGTTGGGTAATGAAAATGGCAGGAAGGAGGAAAAATGCATATGAGATATGAGGTAAAAGAGAGAAGATCACAGTGAATTATCATCACGTCCCTATTTTTTTAATTTAATGTCCTTTAAAAATTAAAATTTATACATTAATATTTAATCTTAGAAAATGAAAAACATACCAAACCTATGATGAGCCTCCATATGATAATATAGATATGGATAAAAGAGTAAAGCATGCAATACTAATACTTCTGGTGCTTCTAAATGATGGAATATGAAAAAAATCTATGACAGTCAGTAATATTAACAATTCTCGTGCTGTCTCAATGAGTTCGTTGTGAGGTGGTTGGAGATAAGCTTGCATTAATTGGGGACTACAGTATTGTACTAGATCTGCAAGTGCCAGGCTTGATTCGGCACACAAGCAAGGGTGTAGTTATGGAGGTAGGTTAGCGATTGTCACTGAATTTGAAAAAATTTATAAAATTTTGAATAAATTTTGTCTATATCTTTTATAAACATATTATTTTACTCTCTAAAATCTATCGTTCAACTCTTCATTTAGTCTCGTCCCAGATTGAAATTTCTGGATATGTCCCCTCGTACACTAGGGATCATTTCCAGCACGTGCATCAAAGATAGCTCCTGGGGGGAGCCTCACAAGCCTGTTGAAAGAGGATGGACTGGAATGCAAACCTGTGACCGAACATTAAGTGAGTGAACGTGAATCTGGAAACAAGGCCGTTAAGTGGTTAAAATAAATCGATGCCAAATCTGAATCCGTACCATGCACTGATTTAATTATTTAATGAAATTATTGAAGAAAGCGAGCACCTGAATGATTAAATAAAATTTTAATTGCAAGTAATCTCTAGGGTCTACAATTTTTGATAAATCAAATATGAAAATTAAATAACAAATTTAGGAAGAAAGTTGAGTAATTTTATATATAATAAAAAGGCCAGAGAAAATACGAGAAAAATATATATGAAATATAAGAGAAGATAGCAAATGAGAGGAGAAAAAATAAGCAGCTACATATTAATGATTTTATCTTCACGCCCCTTACATTTTCTTAATCTAATGATGATTAAAAATCAAATTTTATGTATTAATAGATAATTTGAAAAAGGAAAAAAGGCATAAAAGTGGATAAATATTTGTAAATATAATATTGACCAGATACAGACCTATGCTATGTATGGAAAAATAAAAATAAATACATGTAAAATAATAGGATGAACACGTATAATTAGATTATTTATTATAATATATTGCAATTAAATTTATTTAAAATTTATTAACTTATAGTAGTGGCAGAGCATTCCCAGTTATCTTTGATCAGTAAAGATAATTACATATCATTCATCCAAAAAATGTGATGGTTTTTTAATGTTAAAATTGTAGATATGAAGTGATACGAAGTGAAATGGAAAAATCTTAGCAGTTAAAGAAAGATTTTTACTGTTAAGATAGTAGATATGAAATTAAGGAAAATGATTGAAATTATTATTTTACTATTAACCTGAAGGATTTTATGAAACTGCATGTCATAAATTTTAATATATTAATTAGATTAAGGATAAATATAAAAAATATCACATCTCCTAAACGTTTGTTTATAAATAAAAGTGGCAAGAGAAAAGGAGAGGGCGGGGCAAGAGAGTAATATTTTGTTTTCCAAACAACAACTTCTGAGAAAATAAGAGACCGCTCCAGTTCTTGCAAATAAGAAAGGGAGACATAGAAATGTCCAGAAAAATTGGTAGACGTCGAAAAATTTTATAGAATGATCCCCCGAGATAGGAGGAAACTAGCGAAAATAGATATAGCCATACTGGAAATTAGAAGATAATTCCTCAAAAATAATGAGAAAAATACGAGGAGAGCCGATACACTCTACCAAAAAATATTTAACAGTCAATGACATCCAAAATTCATAGGTAATGATACATTCCTTAAATTGTTTTCTACATGATTATTTATTTTCTTTGTATGTGGAGCATACGACATCAAATGAACCCGATATATATACGAGGAAAAATTGGAAACATCGAGACCTGTGCTTTTAATTTAAGTTGATTTTAGAAGCGACCCGAGATACATATAGATGGCAAATCTCCCGAGGTGCGTCATCCTAAAATATTTCTGCGGGAGCTATTGCAGCAAAAGACTTGATTTGATGTTTTTCTAAAATACTATTTTCAATTCTTTTACGTGATTGAGGTGTTATTCACATACCTTCATGATCGAGTACTCATTTTTCTTACTCTGAATTTTTATTTCATTGGGTAAATGTGAGTGACGATGAGAAAATCTCGCAAGAGACCAAATAACCATCCTTAGGCGAATCCACAGTCGGTGACTCCGATAATTTTTCTTATAAGTACATGGCGTGACACTCGGATATTCTTTGGCCGAGTGACTGGGTCACTTTGGGAAGGTATCTCAACACAAATAAAGCATTGGGAAGCATAAGGGCGAAATGCTGGGCACGGCTCAAGCCAGAACTAATTTAATTTAGTGTGTTGCTGATGATTATTTGTATCCCTCACAAACTATGATTTTATATATTTTATTTAATTCCACCACTGAGAAGCACTAGAATTATTTGCCTTTTTTTGCTTTACTTTCTCGTAAACTGAATAGGAAAAGATAGAGGGGCGGACCGTTGGTAAGCTGAAAATATGCAATAGGTCAAGTTTAGGATTCGATTCTCCCAGTGCCGGTATCTAGAGATTAATGGCGGCCCCTCGCCGTTTAATATACCATCTGTTGGACCAGTCAGTTATTATGGTACCGGGCACCATCGATATGAAAAAAAAAAGACAGGGGAAAGTGTGAAAAAAGGACAGCGGGTACCATCTATTATTATATGAGAGTAATAGATTAGTTAGTCTCACTTTTAAATTTCTCAAAACATCTTTGATAATTATATTTTTAACTAATAAAAAAATATAAAAGGGAATAAAGTGATAGAATCACTTATATAAGGACAATTGCTAAATAAAGTTATAATTACAC
>JAOYND010076584.1:0-11064 GCA_025802135.1 Lagerstroemia fauriei | reverse complement strand
TTGGACACCTTATGACCCAAAACTATACCTTCTTGCACCATGAAGTGGCACTTCTCCCAATTCAAGACAAGGTTAGTGTCTTCACATCTCGGCAAGACGATCTAACATCTGATCTATGAAGGGAAAAGGAAATTACAACTCGTTTAACTAAATTATAACTCGTAATTGGAATTCAGTTCAAAGAGTTGTAACGATCCAAATACTCACCAATGACAACTCCTTTAACTAAATTACACCTCATAGTTTTAATGCGGTTCAAAAACTTTTAATGACCCAAATACCCAACAATTACAACTCTTTTAACTGAATTAGAATTAATAGTTGTAATTCAGTTCATAGACTTGTAACGACCTAATTACTCACCAATTACAACTCTTTTAACTGAACTAGAATTCATAATTGTAATTCAGTTCATTGACTTGTAACGATCTAATTACCCATCAATTACAACTCTTTTAACTAAATTACAACTCATAATTGGAATTCAGTTCAAAGACTTGTAACTATCCAAATACTCACCAACAACAACTCTTCTAGCTAAATTATAACTCATCGTTTTAATGCGGTTCAAAAACTTGTATTGACCGAAATATCCACCAATTACAACTCTTTTAACTGAATAGAATTCATAGTTGTAATTCAGTTCATAGACTTGTAACGACCTAATTATCCACCATTTACAACTATTTTAACTAAATTACAACTCATAATTGGAATTCAGTTCAAAGACTTGTAACGATCGAAATACTCACCAATGACAATCCTTTTAACTAAGGTACAACTCATATTCTAGTTCAGATCAAGGACTTGTAACGATACAAATATGCACGAAGTACAACTCTTTTAAATAAATTACAACTCATAGTTGTAAATCAATTCAAAGAACTGTAACGATCCTAATACTCACAAATTGCCCCTCTTTTAACTAAATTACAACTCATAATTGGAATTCAGTTCAAAGACTTGTAACGATCCAAATACTCACCAATGAAAACTGTTTTAACTAAATTACAACCCATAGTTGTAATTCCGTTCGAAGACTTGTAATGATACAAATATGCACCAAGTACAACTCTTTTAAATATATTACATCTTATAGTTGTAAATAAATTCAAAGATTTGTAACGATCCTAATACTCACCAATGACAACTCTTTTAACTAAATTACAACTCATAATTGGTATTCAGTTCAAAGACTTGTACCGATCAAAATACTCACCAATGACAATTCTTTTAACTAAATTACAACTCATACTTGTAATTCAGTTCGAAGACTTGTAACGATACAAATATGCACCAAGTACAACTCTTTTAAATAAATTACAACTCGTAGTTGTAAATCAAATCAAAGACTTGTAACGATCCTTATACTCACCAATTACAACTCTTTTAACTAAATTACAACCCTTTTAACTAAATTACAACTCATAATTGGAATTCAGTTCAAAGACCTGTAACGATCTAAATACTCACCAATGACAACTCTTTTAACTAAATTACAACTCATAGTTGTAATTCAGTTCGAAGACTTGTAACGATACAAATATGCATCATATACAACTCTTTTAAAAATTACAACTGAGAGTTGTAAATCAATTCCAAGACTTGTAACGATCCTAATACTCACCAAGTAGAACTCTTTTAACTAAATTACAACTCATAATTAGAATTCAGTTCAAATACTTGTAACGATCTAAATACTCACAAATGACAATTACAACTTGTAATGAACGAAATACCTACCAATTACAACTCTTTTAACTGAATAGAATTTATAGTTGTAATTCAGTTCATAGGATTTAACGACCTAATTACCCACCAATTACAACTCTTTTATCTAAATTACAACTCATAATTGGAATTTAGTTCAAAGTGTTGTAACGATCCAAATACTCCCCAATGACAACTCTTTTAATTAAATTACGGCTCATAGTTGTAAATCAATTCAAAGACTTGTAACAATTCTAATACTCACTAATTACAACTCTTTTAGCTAAATTACAACTTATAAATGGAATTTAGTTAAAGACTTGTAACGATTTAAATACTCACTAATGACAACCTTTTTAACGAAATTACAACTCATAGTTGTAATTCAGTTCGAAAAGTTGTAACGATACAAATATGCACCAAGTAATTCAGTTCGTAGACTTGTAACGACCTAATTACCCATCAATTGCAACTCTTTTAACTAAATTACAACTCATAATTGAAATTTAGTTCAAAGACTTGTAACGATCCAAATACTCACCAATGACAATTGTTTTAACTAAATTACAACTTATAGTTATAATTCAGTTCAAAGACTTGTAACGATACAAATATGCACCAAGTACAACTCTTTTAAATAAATCACAACTTATAGTTGTAAATCAATTCAAAGACTTGCAACTATCGTAATACTCACCAATTACAACTCTTTTAACTAAATTACAACTCATAATTGGAATTCAGTTCAAAGACTTGTAATGATTCAAATACTCACCAATGACAACAATTTTAACTAAATTAAAACTCATCGTTGTAAATCAATTCAAAGACTTGTAACGATCCTAATACTCACCAATGACAACTATTTTAACTAAATTAAAACTCATAGTTGTAATTAACTTCAAACACTTGTAACGATACAAATATGCACCAAGTAGAACTCTTTTAAATAAATTACAACTCATAGTTGTAAATGAATTCAAAGACTTGTAACGATCCTAATACTCACTAACTACAACTCTTTTAACTAAATTACAACTTATAATTGAAATTCAGTTCAAAGACTTGTAACGATCCAAAATACTCACCAATGACAACTCCGTTAACTAAATCACAACTCATAGTTTTAATGCGGTTCAAAAACTTGTAATGACCCATATACGCACTAATGAATACTCTTTTAACCGAATTAGTATTCATAGTTGTAATTCGGTTCATAGACTTGTAACGACCAAATTACCCACCAATTACAACTCTTTTAACTAACTTACAACTCGTAATTAGAATTCAGTTTAAAAACTTGTAACGATCCTAATACTCGCCAATTACAACTCTTTTAACTAAATTACAACTTATAGTTGTAATTCAGTTCGAAGACTTGTAACGATACAAATATGCACCAAGTAGAACTCTTTTAAATAAATTACAACTCATAGTTGTAAATCAATACAAAGACTTGTAACGATCCTAATACTCACCAATTACAACTCTTTTTAGTAAATTATCAATCATAATTGGAATTCAGTTTAAATACTGGTAACGGTCCAAATACTCACCAATGACAACTCCTTTAACTTAAGTACAACTCATAGTTTTAATGCGGTTGAAAAACTTGTAATTACCCAAATATCCACCAATTACAACTCTTTTAACTAAATTAGAATTCATAGTTGTAAATCAATTCAAAGACTTGTAACGATCCAAATACGCACCAATGACAACTCTTTTAACTAATTCAGTTCAAACACTTGTAACGATACAAATAGGCACCAATTACAACTCTTTTAAATAAGTTACAACTCATAGTTTTAAATCAATTCAAAGGCTTGTAACGATCCTAATACTCACAAATTACAACTCCTTTAACTAAATTATAACTCGTAATTGGAATTCAGTTCAAAGATTTGTAACGATCCAAATACTCACCAATGACAACTCCTTTAACTAAATTACACCTCATAGTTTTAATGCGGTTCAAATACTTTTAATGACCCAAATACCCAACAATTACAACTCTTTTAACTGAATTAGAATTTATAGTTGTAATTCAGTTCATAGACTTGTAACGACCTTATTACCCACTAATTACAACTCTTTTAACAAAATTAGAATTCATAGTTGTAATTCATTTCATAAACTTGTAACGACCTAATTACTCACCAATTACAACTCTTTTACCCAAATTACAACTCATAATTGGAATTCAGTTTAAAGACTTGTAACGATCCAAATACTCACTAATGACAACTCTTTTAACTAAATTAAAACTCATAGTTGTAATTCAGTTCAAAAATTTATAACGATACAAATACGCACCAAGTAGAACTCTTTTAAATAAATTACAACTCATATTGGTAAATCAATTCAAAGACTTGTAACGATCCTAATACTCACCAATTGCAACTATTTTCACTAAATTACAACTCATAGTTCAATGACTTCTAACAATTAAATTATAACCAAGTACAACTCTTTTAAAGAAATTACAACTCATAGTTGTAAATCAATTCAAACACTTATAACGATACTAATACTCACAAATTACAACTCTCTTAAGTAATTTACAACTTATAGTTGTAATTCAGTTCAAAGACTTGAAATGATACAAATATGCTCCAAGTAGAACTCTTTTAAATAAATTACAACTCATAGTTATAATTCAGTTCATAGACTTGTAACGACCTAATTGCCCACCAATTACAACTCTTTTAACTAAATTACAACTCATGTTTAGAATTCAGTTCAAAGGCTTGTAACGATCCAAATACTCACCGATGACAACTCTTTTTACTAAATTACAACCCATAGTTCTTATTCAGTTGAAAGACTTGTAACAATATATTTATGCACCAAGTACAACTCTTTTAAATAAATTACAACTCATAGTTGTAAATTTATTCAAAGACTTGTAACGATCCTAATGGTCACCAATTACAACTCTTTTAACTAAATTACAACTTATAATTGTAATTCAGTTCGAAGACTTGTAACGATACAAATATACACTAAGTAGAACTCTTTTAAATAAATTACAACTCATAGTTGTAAATCAATTCAAAGACTTGTAACGATCCAAATACTCACCAATGACAACTCTTTTAACTAAACTACATCTCATAGTTGTAATTTAGTTCAAAGACTTCTAACGATACTAATATGCACCAAGTAGAACTCTTTTAAATAAATTGCAACTCATAGATGTAAATCAATTCAAAGACTTGTAACGATCCTATTGCTCACCAATTACAACTCTTTTAACTAAATTACAACTCATAGTTGTAATTCAGTTTAAAGACTTCTAACTATACAAATATGCACCAAGTACAACTCTTTTAAATAAATTACAGCTCATAGTTGTAAATCAATTCAAAGACTTGTAACGACTAATACTCACCAATTACAACTCTTTTTGCTGAATTACAACTTATAGTTGTAATTCAGTTCAAAGACTTAGAACGATAAAAATATGCACCAAGTACAACGCTTTTAAATAAATTATAACTCATAGTTGTAAATTAATTCAAAAACTTGTAACGATCCTAATACTCACAAATTACAACTCTTTTAACTAAATTACAACTCATAATTGGTATTCAGTTCAAAGACTTGTAACGATCCAAATACTCACCAATGACAACTCCTTTAACTAAATTACAACTCATAGTTTTAATGCGGTTGAAAACTTTTAATGAGCCAAATACCCACTAATTAGAACTCTTTTAACTGAATTAAAATTCATAGTTGTAAATCAATTCAAAGACTTGTAACGATCCAAATACGTACCAATGTGAACTCTTTTAATTAAATTAAAACTCTTAGTTGTAATTCAGTTCAAAGACTTGTAACAATGCAAATAGGCACCAAGTATAACTCTTTTAAATAAGTTACAACTCATAGTTTTAAATAAATTCAATGACTTTTAACGATCCTAATACTCACAAATTACTACTCGTTTAACTAAATTATAACTCATAATTGGAATTCAGTTCAAAGACTTGTAACGATCCAAATACTCACCAATGACAACTCCTTTAACTAAATTACAACTCATAATTGTAAATCAATTCAAAGACTTGTAACGACGCTAATACTCGCCAATTAAAACTCTATTAACTAAATTACAACTCGTAGTGTTCTAATTTAGTTCAAAGACCTATAATGACCCAATTACTGGCAAATTACAACCATTTGAACTAAATTACAACTCATGGGTGTAAATCAACTTAAAAACTTTTAACGATCCAATTGCCCACAAATTACAACTCCTTCAATTAAATTACAACTCATAGTTTTAATGCGGTTCAAAAACTTGTAATGACCCAAATACCCACCAATTACAACTCTTCTAACTGAATTAGAATTCATAGTTGTAATTCAGTTCATAGACTTGTAACAACCTAATTACCCACCAATTACAACTCTTTTAACTAAATTACAACTCATAATTGTAATTCATTTCAAAGACTTGTAACGATCCAAATGCTCACCAATGACAACTCCTTTAACTAAATTACAACTCATAGTTTTAGTGCGGTTCAAAAACTTGTAATGACCCAAAAACCCACCAATTACAACTCTTTTAACTGAATTAGAATTCATAGTTGCAATTCAGTTCATAGAGTTGTAACGACCTAATTACCCACAAATTACAACTCTTTTAACTAAATTACAACTCACAATTGGAATTCGAATCAAAGACTTGCAACGATCCAAATACTCACCAGTGACAACTCTTTTAAGTAAATTAAAATTCATAATTGTAATTCAGTTAAAAGACTTGTAACGATACAAAAATGCACCAAGTACAACTCTTTTAAATACATTACAACTCAAAGTTGTAAATCAATTCAAAGACTTGTAACGATCCGAACACTCACCAATTACAACTCTTTTAACTAAATTACAACTTATAGTTGTAATTCAATTCAAAAACTTGTAACGATGCAAATATGCACCAGGTAGAACTCTTTTAAAAAAATTACAACTCATAGTTGTAAATCAATTCAAAGACTTGTAACGATTCTAATACTCACCAATTACAACTCTTTTAACAAAATTACAAATCATAATTGGAATTCAGTTCAAAGAGTTGTAACGATCCAAATACTCACCAATGACAACTCCTTTAACTAAATTACAACTCATAGTTTTAATGCGGTTCAAAAACTTGTAATGACCCAAATACCCACCAACTACAACTCTTTTAACTGAATTAGAATTCATAGTTGTAAATCAATTCAGAGACTTGTAACAATCCAAATACGCACCAATGAGAACTCTTTTAACTAAATTACAACCCATAGTTGTTATTCAGTTCAAAGACTAGTAACGATACAAATATGCACCAAGTACAAGTTTTTTAAAAAAGTTATAATTCATAGTTTTAAATCAATTCAAAGACTTGCAACGATACTAATACTCACAAATTACAACTCGTTTAACTGAATTACAACACATAGTTGGAATTTAGTTCAAAGACTTGTAACGATCCAAATGCTAGCCAATGACAACTCCTTTAACTAAATTACAACTCATAGTTTTAATGCGGTTCAAAAACTTGTAATGACCCACAGACCCACCAATTACAACTCTTTTAACTGAATTAGAATTCAAAGTTGTAATTCAGTTCATAGACTTGTAACAACCTCATTACTCACCAATTACAACTCTTTTAACTAAAATACAACTCATAATTGGAATTCAGTTCAAAGACTTGAAACGATCCAAATACTCACCAAAGACAACTTTTTTAACTAAATTAACACTCATAGTTGTAGTTCAGTTCAAAGACTTGTAACGATACAATTATGCACCAAGTAGAACACTTTTAAATAAATTACAACTCATAGTTGTAAATCAAATCAAAGACTTGTAACGATCATAATACTCACCAATTACAACTCTTTTAGCTAAATTACAACTCATAATTGGAAATCAGTTCAAAGACTTGTAACGATCTAAATACTCACAAATGACAGCTCCTTTAACTAAATTACAACTCATAGTTTTAATGCGGATCAAAAACTTGTAATGACCCAAATACCCACAAATTACAACTCCTTTAACTGAATTAGAATTCATAATTGTAATTCAGTTCATAGGCTTGTAACGACCTAATTACCCACTAATTACAACTCTTTTAACTAAATTACAACTCATAATTGGAATTCAGTTCAAAGGCTTGTAACGATCCAAATACTCACCGATGACAACTCTTTTAACTAAATTACAACTCATAGTTGTAATTCAGTTCAAAGAGTTGTAACGATACAAATATGCACCAAGTACAACTCTTTTAAATAAATTACAGCTCATAGTTGTAAATCAATTCAAAGACTTGTAACGATCCTAATGCACACTAATTACAACTCTTTTAACTAAATTACAACTCGTTATTGGAATTCAGTTCAAAGACTGATAACGATCCAAATACTCACCAATGACAACTCTTTTAACTAAATTACAACTCATAGTTGTCATTCAGTTCAAAGACTTGTAACGATACAAATATGCACCAAGTACAACTCTTTTAAATAAATTACAACTGATAGTTGTAAATCAATTCAAGGACTTGTAACGACCCTAATACTCACCAATTATAACTCTTTTAACTGAATTACAACTTATAGTTTTAAGTTAGTTCAAAGAGTTGTAACGATCCAAATACGCACCAATGAAAGTTCTATTAACTAAATTACAACTCATAGTTGTAAATCAATTCAATGACTTGTAACGAACCTAATACTCACTAATTATAACTCTTTTGACTAAAATACAACTCATAATTGGAATTCAGCTCAAAGGTTTGTAACGGTACAAATATGGACCATGTAGAACTGTTTTAAATAAATTACAACTCATAGTTGTAAATCAATTCAAAGACTTGTAACGATCCTAATACTCACTAGTTATAACTCTTTTAACTAAATTTCAACTCATAATTGGAATTCAGCTCAACGACTTGTAACGGTACAAATATGGACCAAGTAGAACTCTTTTAAATAAATTACAACTCATAGTTGTAAATCAATTCAAAGACTTATAACGATACTCACCGATTACAACTCTTTTAACGAAATTACAACTCATAAATGGAAATAAGTTCAAAGACTTGTCCCGATCCAAATCCTCACCAATAATAACTCCTTTAACTAAATTACAACTCATACTTGTAATTCAGCTTAAAGACTTATAATGATACAAATATGCACCATGTAGAACTCTTTTAAATAAATTACAACTCATAGTTGTAAATCAATTCAAAGACTTGTAACGATCCTGGTACTCACGAATGACAACTCTTGTAACTAAATTACAACTCATAATTGGAATTCAGTTCAAAGACTTGTAACGATCCAAATACTCACCAATGACAACTATTTTAACAAAATTACAACTCATAGTTGTAATTCATTTCAAAGACTTGTAATGATACAAATATGCACCAAGTAGAACTCTTTTAAATAAACTACAACTCAAAGTTGTAAATAAATTCAAAAACTTGTAACGATCCAAATACTCTCCAATGACAACTCTGTTAACTAATTTATAACTCATAATTGGAATTAAGTTCAAAGACTTGTAACGATCCAAATACTCACGGATGACAATTCTTTAATGTAAATTACAACTCATTGTTGTAATTCAGTTCAAAGACTTGTTCGATACAAATATGCACCAAGTACAACTCTTTTAAATAAATTACAACTCATAGTTGTTCATCAATTCAAAAACTTGTAATGATCCTAATACTCACAAAGTACAACTCTTTTAACTAAATTACAACTCATAATTAGAATTCAGTTCAAAGACTTGTAGTGATCCTGGTACTCACGAATGACAACTCTTGTAACTAAATTACAACTCATAATTGGAATTCAGTTCAAAGACTTGTAACGATCCAAATACTCACCAATGACAACTATTTTAACAAAATTACAACTCATAGTTGTAATTCAGTTCAAAGACTTGTAATGATACAAATATGCACCAAGTAGAAATCTTTTAAATAAACTACAACTCATAGTTGTAAATAAATTCAAAGACTTGTAAAGATCCTAATACTCACCAATTACAACTCTATTAACTAAATTAAACCTCATAGTTGAAATTCAGTTCAAAGACTTGTAACGATACAATTATGCACCAAGTAGAACTCTTTGAAATAAATTACAACTCATAATTATAAATCAATTCAAAAACATGTAACGATCCAAATACTCTCCAATGACAACTCTTTTAACTAAATTACAACTCATAATTGGAATTAAGTTCAAAGACTTATAACGATCCAAATACTCACGGATGACAATTCTTTAATATAAATTACAACTCATAGTTGTAATTCAGTTCAAAGACTTGTAACGATACAAATATGCACCAAGTACAACTCTTTTAAATAAATTACAACTCATAGTTGTAAATCAATTCAAAAACTTGTAACGATCCTATTGCTCTCCAATTACAACACTTTTAACAAAATTACAACTTATAGTTGTAATTCAGTTCAAAGACTTGCAACGATACAAATATGCCCAAAGTAGAGCTCTTTTAAATAAATTACAACTCATAGTTGTAAATAAATTCAAAGACTTGTAACGATCCTAATACTCACTAATTACAACTCTTTTAACTAAATTACAACTTATAGTGGTAATTCAGTTCAAAGTCTTGTAACGATACAAATATGCACTAATTACAACTCTTTTATAAACATTACAACTTATAGTTGTAAATAAATTCAAACACTTGTAACGATCCTAATACTCACCAATTACAACTATCTTAACTAAACAACAACTCATAATTGAAATTCAATTCAAAAACTTATAACGATCCGAATACTCACCAATGACAACTCCTTTAACTAAATTACAACTCATAATTTTAATGCGGTTGAAAAACTTGTAATGACCCAAATACCCACCAATGACAACTCTTTTAACTGAATTAGAATTCATAATTGTAAATCAATTGAAAGGCTTGTAACAATCCTAATACTGACCAATTTCAACTCTTTTAACTAAATTACAACTTATAGTTGTAATTCAGTTCAAAGACTTGTAATGATACAAATCTGCACCAAGTAGCACTCTTTTAAATAAATTACAACTTATAGTTGTAAATCAGTTCAAAAACTTGTAACGATCCAAATACTCACCAATGACAACTCTTTTAACTAAATTACAACTTATAATTGGAATTCAATTCAAACACTTCTAACGATCCAAATACTCACCAATGACAATTCTTTAATCTAAATTACAACTCATAGTTCTAATTCAGTTCAAAGACTTGTAACGATACAAATATGCACCAAGTACAACTCTTTTAAATAAATTACAACTCATAGTT
>JAOYND010076482.1:0-11065 GCA_025802135.1 Lagerstroemia fauriei | reverse complement strand
AGGAAGGGCTCGAGCAGGGGCGGCTCGGTGAAGGTCGTAGTGGCTCGTCGGGCGTCGGGCTTGACCAGATCGGGGGTTAGGCATCGCCAATCGCCGTTGTTCGCCGCTGTTCGTCCCCGCTATTCGTCGCCGGTGGTTGTCGCCGGCGCCGGCTAGCGCCGGCGCCGCCCGTGAGCTTCTGCCATGGGAGAGATTGAGGGATTTTGAAAATTTTAAAACAAAGGGTAATGTGGTCTTTTACTATAATGTGGTGCTATTTTTTCAAATATTTGTAAAGTGGTGTTAGTCTTGAAAGGATGGAGAGGAGGAATGTCATTTTTTCCTATTAACACTGTGATTATTAAGGTGTTGATTTTATTTAGCTTAAAAATGAGGGAACATATGATTATTATGTAATTTCCTATGAGATCTAAGGATTTTATATAGAGTATCCGATGTTCCTATCCTTAAGATATAAAAATTTGCATGTTTAGTTACAACGGGGCCGGGACACTAGACGTAGGACGTTCCCATGCATTATTTTATAGTTTATGGAAATTAGTGAGATATTTACCATTATTATTATTCCCAGATTAGAAGTAATAGATTGTAAAGATCATGATTGGGGTTTCCGATATCAATTACATGCATGTAACTCGATTTCTTGCTACGGTAAATTTTATTAGGCACTAGGAAAGCTGAAAATTTGCATCCAGGAGGATCGGTGTGGTGACTGAGAGCTGATGTGAGTATTCTTTTCTACTATGAAATGATAAATATATATGTAGTATATTATTTATATAAATATTTAAGGGTACTATATGATTTGAGATAAATGGTAAGTGGTTAAACGTACGATTCTATTGTAATTGATTGTCTCTGTTGTTAAATGGTGTGAATAGTCGATTCGATTCTGTTATTATTGCTGGAGTGATTGTCTGTATTGTAATTTAAGTGTGAATATTTGACTCTGTAATTAGTGATTGACTCCAATGTGTGATCCTGTAATTAATGTGTATTGATTGAGTATAGCCATGATAACCGCTAAACCAGCGGAGTAGAAATGGGCAAAAAAAAAGATAAAGAAAAGTGGAAAGAGAGATATTTAATTTACCGCTGATGTCCAGCGATGTAATTTACCGTTGGTTTCTAGCGATGTGTAAGAACAAGATAATTAAAGTTGCTCTTACCGCCAGAGGGTAATGGGCGGCCCCCGTGGAGTGTGGTGTGTAAATGAAGGGCACCGGGAGATTGGGAGGAAGATTGATTTGATTATGGTACGGGGTTGTGGTATCGTCGGAGATAGGCAGTATCGATACTGCCAGAACCCTGTCACAGGGGAAATGTGACCCAATGGCTATATTAATTGTTTGTCAAGTCCGGTGCATCGGCTTGTTGAGTTCCTTGGTACAGAGTTGTACTTATTGTGAATAATGTTATCTATATTGATGTGATTTGAGTGTGGTTGAGATTGACTTGTTTGATTACTAATGTTGAGAATGAGTTATTGATTTGAGTTCATCTATATTGTGGAGATTATGTATTATGTGAGTTATTCTAATGTGATTATGTGAATAAAGTTGATTGAGGTGATATGTAAATAATTGATGTATGGTAAATTGAGTAAGGTTGAGGTTTTGCAGTTGGATATGAGGATGGATATAAGGTATGTGTGATTATAATATGTATTCAATATTTGCTGATAAAAGATTGTAAATAAGTTTAATTTTGTGATTGTAAGTGAATTATTCTGTTTGCGAGTTATATATATAATTCATTTTTCTTTAGAATTGAATATTCACTGAGATGCGGCTCACCCCTTCCGCATATTATTTTTAAAGATAAGCAAGCTTGAGGTAAACTTGGTGAGCACGGCAAGCAAAGTTAGATAGCGGGGATCGAAGAAGAAGGTTTTGGTAGCTAGTTTCTGTAGCTTATAGGAATTAGTTTAAATACTTGTTATTTGAAATTTTACGTTGCGACCCGAAAATTTTAGTACAGTTTTAGAAATGTTATTTTTGGAGATTTTTTTGAAGTTATGTGTTTAAATTTGGTTGGTCATTTCAAATGTTTTACAATAGGTTATATTTTCTTATTTCAATTATTAAAAATTCAGGGGAAATTCTGTTGAATTTTCGAGTCGTGGCAGTTTTCAGAATATGAAATTGTATATAAGAGTCCTATATTGATGATTAATAATATATCTTGTAGGTTGCTAGCATTGGAATAGTCAGAATTAAAATGTTTGATGGAGTCATAAGAACTCTTCGTGATGTGAGACACGTCTCGGATTTAAAGATGAGTCTTATCTCTCTGAGTACCATTGATTATTAAGGGTACAAGTACACTGGTGAATATAAAGTTTTGAAGGTCAACAGGGTTGCCCTAGAAGTGATGAAATGGCAGAGAAAGACTGTCAATTTTTATATCATGCAAGGTACTACAATTACAAGTGATGCAACAATTTTTACACTTACTTCGTCAAACAGTGGTATTACAGACTCTCGAATATGAGTTCAGGCCATATGAGTGAGAGTGAGATTGCTTAGTTAAGCAACAGAGGTTTTATTGATGGATAAAGTATTGGTAAATTGGAGTTTTGCGAGCACTACAATTTTGAAAAGTATAAAAGAATGAGAATCTCAAATGAAATTCATAATATGAAGGTAGTACTTGAGTATATTCCTTATGATCTTTCGGGACAGTTAAGGGTACCTTTTAACGAAAGTGCAAGTTATATGTTGACTATCATTGATAATTTTTCAAGAAAGGCCTGGCTTCCTTCTTGAAGCATAAGAATAATGCGTTAACTACATTCAAAGAATAGAATATCATGATTGAGAAGCATATAGGGAAGCAAATCAAATATCTCCGACCAATAATGACTTGGAGTTCTTTTCTGATTGGTTTAATGCTTTAGGCAAGGCTAGAGGAATAAAGTGACATTATACAATTCGTTATACTCTTGAGCAAAATACTATAGTCGAGAGGATGAAAAAGACTTTGATAGAGAGAGTTTCTTGTGAGCCCTCCAATTCTAGTTTACTAAGTCTCTTTGGGTCGAAGCCGCTGCCCTAACTTCCTTTCTTGTTAATGGGTCTCTATCAATTGCCATTAATAAGAAGATTATACAAGAGGTATAGTCTGATGCTCATGCTGATTACTTTGATCTGAATATTTTTTACTATCCTACTTATACTCATGTTAATAATGAAAAATTGGAGTCTAGACCTATGAAGTGCGTGTTTTTTAACTACAAGCCCAGTGTGAAGGGCTATAAGTTGTGTCCGGAGGCTAAGAAAGTCGTAATTAGTAGAGATTCTATTTTTTATGAAACTGCTATGTTGTGTAATTTACCATCTAGAGATACTTCTAATGAGACTCAATAGAAATCAAGTATACAATTTTAAGATCCCTCAAATCTTATTTCAAAGCCCACATCGTGACACGGTTCAAAAAAGAAAATAGACAAGAAACTTTTACAATCACAACAGGCCAATGAGAGATATTGAACCTCCTCAAAGATACACTGAAGTTGATCTGGTTACTTATGCACTAAATGTAGAAAAATGTATAAATCAAGTGAAGAACCTTCCAATTATTTAGAGACAGTTAGTTGTGATAATTCTGTCAAGTGAATAATTGCGATGCAAGAATAGTTGGAGTCCCTCAACAGAAATAGCACATGGGAATTGATGAAATCACATATTGTTAAGAAAATTGTTCATTGTAATTGGGTGTTCAAAAGAAAGGAAAGGACATTGTTCATTGCAGCAACTAGAGGGATTTGCAGTCTCAAGAAAGGAGGACTACATTAACTTTTTGAAAGTCCCTTTATGCCCTTAAACAATCTCCTAGGCAATGGTACAAGAGATTTGACTCATTATGATCTTTAAAAATTTCAAGAGATGTAGTCATAGCAATTGTGTCTACTTTCGAAGGACTAAGGATGGGTCATTTGTTTATTTGTTCTTATATATGGATGACATGTTGATAGTAGCCAAGAATAAATAAGAGATAAGAAGTGTTAAAAATTAGTTGAGCAGATAATTTGAGATAAAGTATTTGGGAGCGGTGAAAGATATCCTAGGGGTGGAGATTTTTAAAAATAGACAAGTAGACAAGCTGTATAAGTCCAAAGGGCACATTGAGAAAATCCTTTGTAGATTGAATATGCAAAATGCCAAACCTATCAATACTTCATTACCAACTCATTTTAGACTTTCATCTACTTTATCTTCATAGTCAAATGATGAAATTGACTACATGTCATAAGTTCAATATTCTAGTGTAGTAGGATCACTCATGTATGCTACGGTTTGTTTGAACCCAGATTTATCATATGTTATTAACGCAGTTAGTAGATACATGTTGAATCCTGGTAAAGAACATTGGAAGGAAGTTCAATGGATTCTCAAGTACTTGCGTGGCTTTTCTAATATTTGTTTTCAGTTGGGAAGATTTAGAGATTGAGTAATTGGGTATGTTGATTATGATTTTACTGGAGATCTTGACGCTAAGAAATCTCTTATACGATTTGTGTTTACAATTGGTGATCGTGCTACCATTTGAAAGGCTACTTTTGCAAGCTACCGTTGCGTTGTCTACCATAGAAGTCAAGTACATGACCATTATAGAGTCTTGTAAGGAAGATATTTGGTTAAAGGACTGTTTTACAAACTTAGTGAAGATGTGCAGATTACAATCATCTTTTCTGATAGTCAAAACACCATCTTCCTCATAAAAGATCAAATGTTCCATGAGAGAGCAAAGCATGTAAATGTTCAATATCATTTTATTCGTGATGTTATTACTCGTGGTGACATTGTTGTGAGCAAGATTAGTTCCCATTATAATCTAGCTAACATGATGACCAAGACATTAGTAGTAGCCAAGTTTGAGCATTGCTTAGACTTGGTCGATCTTAATTATCGAGACCTAAGCCCTGAAGGGTTCTCTGGAAGAGGAAAGAACATTGTCAAAAATTAGAGTTTTGCATTCCTTTCCTTTAATAGAATTTGTATCAAGGTAGAGATTATTAATTTTGGTGACTAAGTTCTGTTAGGTCCAGCCTGCTATCAAGTTTAAGCCCACTTTATATTTAAAATTTCTCATATATATATATATATATATATTTGAAGATTTTAGGGTTCTTTTGATTAAGTCTCTATTACCGATCTCCACACCTCGTATCCAAATCTTTCAAATATAATAGATTTGCATCTTCTTTACTCATGATTTTTTCCATCAAGGATTTTTCACGTAAATCCGTATGTTCTTATTTTCTGCTTTGTTACGTATTTGCCTTTTGCCCATTTTGTGTAACAAATTAAACTTGATTAATTTTATGCATTTATACTATTTTGGAAGTATGAGTTGCATAACTTAATATACTTATTCATTGATTTACTATTCCAATCAGGAAATTACAAAATTAATAGGGAGAATCGTTTCAATCACAGCTTCCCTCATTGTATAGGAACAAAATTATTTGCTAGGCTCATTGCTGCTAAGATAATTTACTTTTGATAATATTTTCTCTTTCTATCTAATGACCTGATGGTGTACATTTTTTAGACCAAAGAGAATGATGGAATTATTCAAGCTCGTCCAGAAATATATATTGATAGTTGTACAAGTAGTAATGGTACAATTGTCAATTTAAATGCTATCGACCTACTGGTATGTGATCTACCAATTTTACCTTGTGTATACATCTATTCTCTTTTTAGTATAGATATGAGGGACTTTGTGTCCATAATGACTTGCAAATATAGTTTAAAAATGATTATACTAGTGTATTTTCAATTTATTTGTCGGAGACGATAATGTGAGAACTCACATGATCTACACCATTGTAATTCTTGGGAAGGCGATGTATATTCCCAAGTGAAAGGACCAGATGAGAAGGGATATGATTATTGGTAGTAAAACGAGTGACTTCATCTAAGAGAGATGCAAATACATCATCATCTATCATGCATGATAATCAAGAAAATTTTGCAAGGAATGGTTTATAATTTGGCTGCATTTAGCCAAAACCAACATTCAAAGCAAAATATTGCATATATCATTGGCAATGTTACCGTAGAGAGGAGGTACACTATTTATTAATTGTAATTCTCTCTCATTTATATTCTCATTTTATTTTTATTTAAGTTAATAGGACTAAATTATTGTCTTGAATTCTCTTATTATCAATAGAATAGTGAAAACGTCTGTTCTCATTTTCTATCTACAAGTCAACCGAATCAGACCAATAATTATCAAAGAGATGACATTAGTTCAGTTTATCATTTTAGTGCTCCATGCTACTCACTCTTGTATAGCTAACATCTATGAGTTTATGTGTTCAATTTTAATACATGATTATTTTTCTTTGATACATGGTCAAACTAGAAACCTAGGCAACATTCAGCAAGCTTTTGACTTTATGTAAGTCAAATTACTCTCAATTTTTGTCAAGGAATGTTAAAACATGTCAATTCTTTATAATTTTCAATTTTCATTTGATTTTAGAGTAATAGTAGTTGATTTAAATGTTATGAAACATGTCGTTTGGATATATTGCATTTGCAGGAACTTCAAGATTTAGAGCATGTGTTTATTTATTTATTTTATTATTAGTTATAATTTGAGTTAACTATCAATTTTGATGCTTCCTTTATATATATCACATATACTCTTTATATTACGTAAAGTTGTAATTACTTTGGTAGTGTGCAAAAACAATTAGTATATATTGATGATATATATTCCATTGACAAAGTCAATTCAATAGATTTAACTAATATACAAATGTAATGCTTGAAGAAATGAAGTTTTTAATGGAAAATTTATCAAATAATTATTGCCATGCTACTGCTACCTATACTGACGGTTTTAAATACCGTGGCTATATTTCCTTTTGACCGTCAATACAGACCAAAAGGTGTTTTACTAATGAACTTTTGAAATTTTACTGACTGAATTTATCACTAAATAACAATTAGTTTGTAGTGAGTTATTTATTTGATGAATATACTTGTGTGCGTTGATTCTCAATTTTATTACAACAGGTCATTACTCCTTTGAATTGGGGCAGTGCAGGATGGGTCATTTCTTAAGAGTTGGGTCTAAATCACCATCCCTACTTGGAGATATGTGCCGGAGATCCATGAGCCTAGAACGACTACGTCGAGGGTGCATGTGCCTTCAGGCATGACTGCCACTCCCCATGTTTCGCCACCCTTCCTTTTCTTTATTATTTTTTTAAATTTTCAACTAATCATGATTCGGCAAGTACTGGATTGCGCCGCATAAGGCGTAATCTAGTTACTACAAACTAACAATTTTTCATAATGGTAAATTGCCTGTTGTGTCAGTAATATAGCGAAATTCATTATATTGTCATGAATTTTAATAATATTTATCTATTATTTTTATTTAATTATATATTTATTTTATAAACTTTATATTATTTTAATTTTTTTTCTATATTTTATCTCATTTTGTGGAATTTTTAATTTTTTATTCAATTTTTTCTAAATTTTTATCATTTTAAGGAATTAATGACGTGACATGCCATATGTGTGTCAGTTGTGCATCAAAAGCCACATCAACTTGCCCCGTCAGATTTTAATGGAAATATTAACGCCGTTAGTTCTCATGGCAATATGAGGAAAGATGAATAAAGTTTGTGATAATTTTTATTATTATTGAAATTAATAACAATGTAGAGAAATTTGTCATACCATGTGAGACGCATAAAATTTACTCTTTTTATAATTTAAGAAAATTTTAAAACATTGTACTTTTTATTTCAAAATTGAAACATTATCTCATGGACTTCATTAAATAAAGTACTTTCAACAAATATAAATGTTTAAATATCAGAAAACTCCATTAACCTTATACAAGTATGATGCTATCATCCAGAAAAAAAATGTACGATGCTATCAACAACATAACAACTTTTGTTTGATTGGTAACATAATCTTCATTTTTACAATATTGGCCGATCCCTAATATTCTTAATTAATTTTACTTAAATTCGAAATTTACTAAATATCTTTTATTCATAACATATTGTATTCCTAAATTTTGTCAAAATTCGTCGTTGGGATAGAGTGGCTAGTAATATATATTATTACTTAATAAAAATTTCTGGTTCGCATATAATGGCCGAAGCCATGGTTGAAGTTTTATTTATTTATTTATTTCTGTTTTCAGGGTAGGGAGTAGATTCTATTGAAGTTGAAATCAAGGAGAAAATCTTCAGTGGAGCGGTTATACCATGTAGGCGATATTGACGTGGTATATCTGTCCAATCAGGACTTGACATGTAATCAACAATTATACATTTATGGTTATTAAATCCTAAAAAAATCTTTAAAAAATATAAAAAACCTTAAATAAATAGTGAACCCTAAATGGAAATAATATATAAATGGTAAAAATATTTAAAAAAATTAATAAATTATGAACCCTAATTGGAAATAATATGTAAATGGTGAATTCTGATTGGACGGATACACCATGTCAGTATCGCCTACGTGGTATAACCGCTCCACTGAAGATTTTCTCGAAATCAAGGCCCTATGGATTTTGTATTAGGGGTGTTGACGACTGGATTTTATGACGAAAATTGCATCGAACCAAAACCGAATTTAAAGCTCGATTTGGATCGATTTCATATAGTAAGCTTGAACCAGAGCCATGTTATGAGAAAAATCAAAACTCTTTGTACCGGTTTTTTGATTCAAGTAACTATAACAAACCATTTTAATTTGGCAATAAAATTTATAATTTGGTATATAAAATTAATTTTTATTTCCCCATTTTTTTGTAACTCTAATATCGAAATTTTATCATTCAATTTCATAATTCTACTTGGTATAATAACAGGCTACAAAAGATACGATAAAATGTACCTTCTTTCACTTACTGATACAATCACATGAAATAAGTTAATGAATCTAATCTTATTTAAATTATATCAAGATCTGATTTTATAAATATAATATTTTCAATTATATTAAAAATGTGATTCGATTCGATTAACCACGACTAACCAAATTATAGATATCAAGTGAAAATTAGAACCATATTAACTTAGAAAAACCAAATTGGATATGAATCGATTTGAAATTAACTGGTCTTTTAAGGTTCGGTTTCGATTCGAATCCGATCCGGATAAGGTTTTCGATTATTTTGAACATTATTATTATTTTTTATCTAAAATCTAACATGATTTCCGATGTTTGAAAGAAATCTTTGACCCCTCTATTTGGATTAGGTTAATTGGAGCTGTTGGCTACAATGCTGGTCGGAGCTATACTGACATCAGTCAATAAAATGATCTTAAAAACTGAACCGGACCAGTCGATCAGACCAATTCTATTGAGAACAAGCCCTACCGCTCGGTCCAGTTTCATATTTGACTTCATTTTACATATGAATTTGTTTAAACCCATGTTAACCATCTGATTTTACTCAAAATCTATCGAACCTATTTAAACCGGAAGTCGCAATAACCGTTTTCTTTAAAAGGATAACATGTTAGCTAGATAATATTATGATTTATTATTTATTACTTAATATTCCTCCTAACGCATGGGATGGATTAGTTTTTGAAGACCCATCACGTGGAATTAGTTAAATAGGGGGTTGGTGCGCACGTTGTGACTCGAATCTGCACACTGATACCATAATAGAATTGGAAGTTGCCATAACCATTTGTTCTAAAAGGTTAATCTGTTAAATAACGATATGATTTATTATTTATTATTTAATAGGAGGTTTGAGAGTGGAGGAAGGTGGGGAGATAAGAGTGACCGGATGTCAGCAGGCGAATGAGGTGGTAATATGGGTAACAAGGCAATTTATTTGGGGTTTGGTTGGTTGAAAAAAGGGAGAGGATATCGAGCATAATTAAAATCGGTAAAAATATAATCGATAGATTATATTTAAAATAGATATTAATGAAATTTGAATAGGTTGTAAGTAATAAATTATGAGACTAGTTGGAACATGTTCCAATCCATTCAACCACGAAGGCACTAGAATCGGTACCACATCGAATAAAACCGAACTGATTAGTGTGGTTGACTTTAATTGACTAAAAGCCTTCTCCTTTGAATTTGAATTCTTAAGTTATTTATACCATTGGATCCCTAAATATAATTATGCACATTTGATGAATCCATCGTATACTAAAAATTGACAGAGTTTAGATAGTGATTGTGAATAGTAATGAAACATGTGAAGATTTTATGTAAAAATAAATTAAAATATACTAAAATCTAATAACAAAACTATACTAAACAAATAAAAATTAAATTAAACCATTGAAGAACCTCCGTGATTTTTGTTATTTATAACAATCAACTATGTAAAAAATGTATATCTTCATGAATTTATTTTGAAGAGAGAAGGGGAAAATGTCAGGTTCTCATTTATAATACAGGTTTTGTAACATCCAATCCCTAAACTTAATAGAAAATGATTCGGATCCAAAATTTAAGATCTGAACCTATATAACATAGATTCAGGATGCCATAAAAGTGCATGGTATCCGAACTCCATCACCCTTAGTCGCGGCAGGTGAAAAGAGAAGGGGAAAAAGTGTCCGACTTTTGTTAGGAGATCAATCAATTAAGAGATTGAAAAGTAGGTCAAGAGATACAGTTGAAACAATTTATTAAAACACCAGATTAGACATTTACTACATCATGGTTGCCATGATGTAATTAATTTACTCTACTCTTTATCCAGCTGTAGACATACGTATGGACGAAGATATGGTTTCAGTACAGTGTTACAATATTTCGACTTATAATTAACTAAGAGTTTCTGAGTTCAATCCTCACCATGAGGAAAAAGTCTTTAGTGGAGCGGTTATACCACGTAGGCGATGCTGACATGGTATATCCGTCCAATTAGAATTCACCATTTACATATTATTTCCAATTATGGTTTACCATTTATTAGATTTTTTAATATTTTTTTACCATTTATATATTATTTCCAATTAGGGTTTACTATTTATTTAAGGTTTTTTATATTTTTTAAAGATCTTTTAGGATTTAATAACCATAAATGTATA
>JAOYND010076481.1:0-20877 GCA_025802135.1 Lagerstroemia fauriei | reverse complement strand
CGGGGTCAGGGGTAGGGGCAGGTGGGTGGGCCCGGCGGTTGGAAATTTCAAGTTTTTTGATTTTTTTTTTTGCTTTCCTGCCGGTTCCGGTTCCTGAAGCCGGATGAACCGGCCCTGAACCTTAGACCTCACGGTTCGGGGGCCGGTTCTAGTCCGGTTCCGGTTTTGACCGGACCGGTTCCGGGCCCAAACCGGCCCGTTGCCAGGACTAGCTGGAACAACTATTCTGTAGGATAGCTATTCCAGTGTTTGGTTCACTGGTTATGCGGAATATGATTTCTGAATATGAATAGAAGAGTAATAGGGGAGGTTATATTAATCCTTATAAAATTGTCGGGAATAGGAAATGCTTATGTGTAAGATAGATTATGAAAAGATTCTTCAAGATATCCTCCAAGCACTATAAACAGACCTTCAAGCAAGCTCTTCCATCATCCATCCATCGATCCGACCATCAATCCATCCATCAATTACCTTTAGCTTCCACAATTCTTTTGTTACCATGAAGATCGTGAGGCTTGTGATTAGGGAGGAAGAAGGCGGAGCGCTTCAAGATGGCTTGAGGCTCAAGAAATCGACTTCGACTTTTCTAGAGTTTTTCTTGTACCTTCTCTCCTTTCTTTTATTCATTATGTATTCCAACTCTTTTTTGGTGGTTGTTTTTACTTTGATCTTGAACTAAATCCCTAATTCTAGGGCAAGGAATGGAACTCCTTTCCACTTCCTAAATTCTTTTCTTTTCTCTTATATGTGATTGATTACATTAATGTTACTTATGTTATTCTCGTCTTTAATGCTTTCTAATTGCTTGGCTACCAATTAGATCAAGTAGGACAATTCACGCCGAGAGGTCAGGATTATTTGTCAGAAGCATCAAGAGCTTAACCTATAACCCGAGGCATCCAAATTAGGGTTCGAGTTCAACGGGTTTCTTAATATTGATTGCCTTGAGATAGAGTAATTAGTATCATTGCAAAAGCACATTCTTATTAAGCCGTGGGGTAGGCAAGGAGACATAAAACCCTTTAGTAGTAACATCATAATTAATTGCATACATAGATTAGGTTTGGATTTAGAAGTAGGATTGAGGGAAGTTGTGTGCCATAGGTCCATTATTATTAATTGATATCTTCTAATTGCTTTCAATTTACTTTTATTATTTTCTTTAAATTGCACATCTAATTTCGATTTGCCTAGTTTGGTTTGGTTGCTTGGTTCATTGTTAGTTGTGTGCCCCAGGTCCATTAATATTAGTTGATATCTTTAGTTGCTTGCAATTTACTTTTATTATTTTCTTTAAATTGCACATCTAATTTCGATTTGCCTAGTTTGGTTTGGTTGCTTGGTTTATTGTTTAGTTTTTATTGAACAAGATTCTCATGGAAACGACCTCTTACTTAAGTATACGTAAGAATCGAACAAGTAATATAGTGAAAGAGAAAGAGATCGTTCCCACGAGATTCTTGCTCAATTAAAACTAAATAATAAGCCTAGCAACCGAACCAAGTTAAGCAAATTGAAATTAGATGTGTAATTTAAAGAAAGAATAAAAGTAAATTGAAAGTAATTAGAAGAAATCAATTAATATTAATGGAGCACAAATATTAAAGACTAAATTCAAACTAGAAATGTTTAGAGCTAAAAGAGAGAAGTAAGGAAAGGTTGGGATCAAATCCAACCTCTTACCGTGGTTCTTCTATTCATTGTAAGACCGCATACTACCACAAAAGCATTTTTGTATCCTAAATCGGAGTTTTGTAATGGTTGAAATTTTGTCCTCATATATTTGGACATCATTGCATCCGTAGTTCCTCAAAGTACCTGCATTGGCATCAAGACCTTACTAGTCGTCTGAAAATAGGACACCCTTTTCCGATAGTATATCCATCGGTAATCCGTTCGAAATTACTGACAGCATATCCGTTGCTATTCTTTGGCGAGAACTACATGGGAAATTCACAAACGGAATTTCTGACTGACAATCCATCGATGAGTTGTCGAGAATATATGACGGAGCCTACCGACGGTGTATCCATCGCATAGTTTTGGCGGGCCTATTTACTGAAATGGATTTTCTGATGGATAATCGGTCGATAATCACTGATGGCAATGGCGATTCAAATTTGCTAAGCAGGAAATTTCCTGCTTAATGCCAACGGAATTCTCCGTTGGGAAGTAACATCTTATATATGTGATCCATAGCATATTTCTCATTCATTACTTGATTTTCCTCAATATTTCTCATATTCTCTTAACCCGTCCTATTTGAAGTTGATCAGACAAGCACATTTCTTCATTATTGCTCAATCATTACAGTAAGTCAATTTTTTTATTGTGTTATTTTTGCTATTTTTGATAAAACCTATAGGTATTTGACAACTAAAATGTATTTGGATATTAATATTACGTAAAATTTTATAGTACGTGGTCTGTGATATATATAGTAGATTATCCTCTGCATAGAATGTGGATGTACAGTAAATGAAATCCTAATCGAATGATGATTGAAGAGTTCCTTGAAGGTGTTGAAGGCTTTATAGAGTACACATCTTCATTACATCATTTTCATAGGAAGGTAAAATTAGGTGCCTTGTGTGAAATATTGAAAGTTTAGTTATCTTCTCACAGCAGATGAAGTTAGGCATCATTTGTATAGTCGGGGTTCTAAGAGTAACAACTGTTATTGGACGGACCATGAAGAGATTCGGCCTAACACCGACACTGCATCAACTAGTACTCAACCACCACTTGAGTCAAATGTAGTACAAAACTTACAGTCTACGGTCATGGATGCTGGATTGACCAATATTTTGATGCACATGAAATTAAGGAATTAGCTGAGGAAGAACCAGGAGAAGAGGCACGTCCTTTTTTTTATATGTTAGAAGAGTGCAATAAACTATTATCGCATGGATGCACTCAGGACTTAGCTCTTTCACTTTCAATTATAATGATGAGTATCAAAGTTGATTGGAATGCGACGCATGATACTATTGATCAAATCCTACAATTGATTCAAAAGTGCACATCATCTACTAATACTACAGTAATGAAATATTGTGAAGTAAGGAAACTGGTGGCAAGATTAGGTCTACTCTCGGTTAAGATCGATTGTTGTACAAATAGACGTGTGTTGTATTATAAGGATACAAAATATTTAGATAGAAGCACATTTTGTGACCATCCGAGATTTAGGTAACGTACGGCTGAAAGGAATCGTGGTCATAAGCGAGTCCCAGTGTATAGTGTCATAGTGTCATGACATTTTATCAAAGGCTCGGTTCAAGTTGCTCTCGGCTTTCATATGTAATGACACAGTGTCGCCACATAGTATGGTCACAGATTCAATTTTGTTTGCTCTCGGCTTTCACATGTAACGACACTGTGTCACGAATTAGTGTTATGACAGAGTGTCATGACATCAGATATAGCAAAATTTCTATCCAAGTTCCCTCAAGGCTTCACCCCAAACATGCTAAATTTGCAAAAAAGGAAAAATGCAATTAGGGTTATCAATGAAAAAATCCTAAATAAATAATAAATAGAATTAAAGAACTTGGGTTGTCTCTCAAGGAGCGCCATGTTTTGCATCGCTGGCTTGACGTCTCACTGTCAAGCATCCTTCAGAAGAATTGTCGAAGTGTCTCAACTGGTGGTATCCCAAGGTAGATTTTGAGCCTGCACCCTTTACCTTAAACTCATGTTGATCTCTTTCATTTCACAAGGCTACTAAACCAAAAGGAGATACTTCCACCACTCGAAATAGTCCTGACCATTCAAAATTCTTTAAGCTTGTGCAGTTGCTCATCTCCAGCCTTTAGTGGATCCTTCATGGGTTTGGGGCATGATTCCGCTCTTGATCAGGTGGATCCTTCATTGACATTTTTAAATTCTTAAGTTTTGTCAATCCCTTAGGAACACTCGGAGTTGATTCCAACTGTTTTCTGACTCCCTCACTCGCTTCATCATCACGAGGTTGTCCTAAATTTATTACCACTTCAAATGCGCTGTCGGGTTGAACCTTTGAACTACCATATCAGTGGACCTATTTACCATATCAATTTTAAAAAAATCATTAGGTCCATTTGGGTCTTTCATAGAGTGAAAAATATGGAATGTTACCTCCTCATCATTAACCCTCTTGGTTAGTTCAACCTTTTTAATATGAACTAATGTCCTACTGGTGGCCAAAAATGTTCTACCAAAGATTATCAGGATCTCTTAACCTTCTTCAGTCTAGCACAATGAAATCAACAGGAAAGATGAACTTGTCGACCTTAACTAAAAAATCTTCTACGATTCCATGAGGAAATGCTAATGACCTATTAGCTAATTGTAAAGTTGACCGAGGTGGGAACTTCCCCCAAACCTAGTTGTTTGTATATGGATAAAGGCATTAAGTTAATGCGTGGTCCTAGATCGCACAAGCAGCACCGAAACGCATCCTGAGGCACTCCAGAACAACAATATGAACCCCACAGCCCAAGGAAGCGAAAGGGTGTCCATCTAAGCAGAATCAGACCTATCCACCTCTCCCTTTCCCTCAATGAGCTCAAAAGAAGAAAAATTGAGCAACAGTTTCGTAAGTTCTTGGATAGTCTTAAGAAATTGCATATTAACATTCCTTTTGCTGAATCTCTTCAACTGATGCCGAACTACATTAAGTTCATGAAAGAAATCATCTCGAATAAGCATAGGCTTGGCAATCATGAGACCGTGACTTTAACCGAGGAGTGTAGTGCGATCCTTCAGCGTAAGCTACCTCAAAAACTTAAGGATCCAGGAAGTATCACTCTCCCTTGCCCTATAGGAAAAGATTTTGAAGGTAAGCATTATGTGATCTTGGTGCTAGTATTAATTTAATACCTTATTTACTTGTTAAAAATCTAGGATTAGGAGAGATGAAACCTAAGTCCATTACTCTTCAATTTGTGGGTCGATCAATTCCATATGCGCATGGAGTAATTGAAAATGTTCTTGTAAAAATTGATGAGTTTATTTTTCCAGATGATTTTGTTGTTCCTGACTATGAGGAGGATCGCAACATCCCTATTATTCTTGGAAGACGTTTCTTGGCTACAAATCGTGCTTTGATAGATGTGGAAAAAGGCTAGCCTAGAATGAGGGTTGATAAGGAAAATGTGACTTTTAAAGTATTCCATTCCATAGATCCAATATCTAATGAATGCTTCTCCATTGATGTCATTGATAGGGACACTAATCATAAGTTTCAAGAGGGTTAAAGTATGGATGCACATAAAGTGGATCAAGATGGTGATCAACATCGTGATGATGAGCAACATGAAAATACAAAGTGGGTGGAGGTATTTTAAGATAGCCAAAGAAGCATGTGGATCAAGATGGCTAAGCCTTTAGGGAAACCACGTTATCCAAAACAAGCATGTGAGACAAGGAGAGGACGTGGCAAAGGGACTACGGTGAGAGGATTTCAACCTAGTCAATTTGTTCTTTATCATGATCCTCTAATCAAATTCTTTCCAGAAAAGCACAAGTCACGATGGTCGGGACCATTACATGTGGTACAAGTCTTGCCATATGATACGGTCAAATTGATGAATGAAAAGACGAAGGGAAAATTCACGGTGAATAAACATCGTTTGAAGACATATAAAGGGGGCCCCATCAATTAGGAGGATTCCTCAACTCAAGGGCCAGAAGGATGACGAGACCGGATGTCTGGTCAAGGACTATAAACGTGGCGCTTCTTGGGAGGCAACCCAAGATTAATTCTCAATGCATTTAGGAAACATGGACTGAATTGAAGAAAACATCATGAATTCGTAAAACAAGGGAAAGACACTGCGATCACTGAAGCTGCCATCGAAGAAGCAACAGCCAGGGAAGGGAGACCGCGGTCTACAGAGACAGCTCCAAAGAGCAGGGCGACCACGGTCTACTATAGCAAAATAGAATCCGTGATCTTCGACCGCAGTTCAACGAACCAAAACCTGAATTTCAGTTATATACTCGAGATATCTGAGTACTTAAAGGGTTTTACAGCTAGGGTTAAAGCCACAAACCCTCATTCTTCCTCCTTTGCATCCGTCAAAGACAAAGAAAAGCTCTCAATCTCCCATTCTCTCTCTAGAAAGTGCAGCACCATCATCTTCATCCAAGAGGTCTAGGAGCACCAAGAAGCCAATTGCTACCAAGAAGAGACAAGGGATCTTGATGGAGTATTAACCATCCCACCATCCACAAGCAAGGACGAAGCCCGGGGAGGGGAGGCGGGACGCCTCCCTGAAGAATGAGAAATGAGTCTACCACCAAACTTACAAGGCAAGTTCTATTATCTTAATCTTGGGTTACATTGAGAACAATACTTAGTTTAGGTTTTGGGGTGGAAACTATGCCTTGGTTGTTTGGATTTCTTGCTTGTTTTGCTTTCCTTTTTAACTTTGGCCCATGTTCTAGGATTTGGTTTGCATTTAGGTAATAGTTGTTGCATATGCATGAGTGCATCAAGATTGTGTGATGTGATTGCCCATATTAGGAACATGCACAAATTTTTTAAAATCGGTTGGTCCTTGTTCCATGATGATAACTAATGTCTTGAAACATGGAACGTGATTGGATTTGAGGTTGCGACTACCTCAGGATGTGTTTTAGAAAATTTTACATGATGTCTAAACCCCGGTATGTTCACAACACTCTTGCTTTAGGGATAACTTAAAATTGCTCTTGATGTTGCTTCGTTGTATGGCTAACATGAGAGTAGGCAAGAACATGAACTTTGATATCCTACTAAAAGTAAAGAAAAAAAATATAATAAATAAAATATTAAATACTTTTGTATGAATGAGCAAGTAAAGAAAAATCAATTGCATATGTGAGCTTAAGTGAAAAGATGTGTCAGGGCTCTGAATATCACTGTATGGGCTTGAGCGTCATTTAGTGCGAAAGCATATGCAATAAGGCCCGACATGTGCTCGTGGTGGAAAAAATAGTCCATTCATTGAAGCTCGAGGATAGATTCATTGGGGTATCTCAACACCTAATGCCTAGGAGCAGCTGGGACTGGAGCCATTGGTCGATTTCTCGCTACATGGGCCTAGCTTATGGATGTGACATCCAAAGTCGTGCAACACCAAAGAAAGAAAAAAAAGAGTGAGAAAGAAAAGAGCGGAATTGTCAAAAGCAATGTCTTTGTGATTGTTTGAGTCTCTTGATTGTGTGCTTGACCAACCTTGTTTCAGATTGGGTGCTTGAACTATTATAATAGTGTTTGCACTAACACAGCACGGGTAAAGGCCGAGTTTTATTAAAAAATTAACATTCGGGGTTGGAGGCATTTGAATTGAATATCATGTGAAGGGTAACAAGCCATTCCGAAGAACGTTATGGGACCAACTTGATTTAATCTTTTCATTGCATGCTCTTAAGTTTTTGCCCAGGACGAGTAAAAGTCTAGGCTTAGGGGTGTGTTGATATTATGATTTGTATGAATTATGTGCCAATTCCCGACTTAGATATTTGAGTTTTAGACCACTTTTCATATATTTAGAGGTTAATTGAATATCATTTTTTTTGGAGAGTTAAATGTTGTGTTTTAGAACTTTAAATCTGGAAACGATGCTACAGAGAGTGGTTTACTGTGCAAGAAATCCAAGGAAGATCGAGTAATTTCCCGAAAGAGGAAACTAGAACGTGGAAGTAGAGGACTTAACCGCGGTCCACAGAAGCCCATGCGTTTTCCTGAGGAGCAGAGGACGTAGACTGCAGCCTACTGGGTGCCACACGAGTTTCACACAGATTCAAAATAGGAAACTTGCCCTTCTTGGTCCTAATGACTTAAGAAAGTTTCCAAATGTCTCCTCACACTTATTGCAACAATTAAGGGTCTAGAAATAAAGAAGAAAGTAGTTAAAAACTCGAGAGAACAAGCAACTATACTAAAAGGAAAGTTCAAGATCGGGAAATACCCAAATAAATTGCAACTCTTCCACTATATAAACGGCATCACTTTAGCAGCTGGGGAAAACTTCTCCATCAACATTCAACATATTTTAGTGTTTTTTCAAGAGTGAAGGAAGGTTGCAAACTTGAACTAAGAAGAAGGGATCGAGCTTAAAGATCATGGAGGCTTGATCGAGAGATTTGGCTCCACCACTATCTAGAGTTCTGCTATACTTTTCTTTCTTGTTTTCATGATGTTGTGTTATATTTCAACTCTTGTATTTTCTTTTGCTATGTTAAACTATTCCCCTAGATTTCTAGGGGAGTCAATAGAACCTATTTCGATGTTTTAAATAAAGATTCTTTCTCTCATATCTATGATTCTATAGAGGTACGCCTCCTAGGTGTTATTTATGCATATCTCTTGTATTTTCTTTTGTTATGTTGATCTAAACCCCTAGATTCCTAGGGGGATCAATGGAATCTATTTCGATGTTTTAAGTAAAGAATCTTTCTCTTATGTGTATGATTCTATGGAGGTACGCCTCATAGGTGTTATTTATGCATATCTCGTTGTTCATGCTTTCTTTTGGATTGGCCACCCATGGAATGATATAGAGATGGAGAGGAGCCTCAAGAGTGGGAATCAAAATCACGCTATATAGTGTATAGTCTAGGTTAACTTATGCCGAGAGGTGAGGTTATTTGTGCGAGCACATCAAGAGATGGTGAGCACCATAAATAGACAATTAGAGTTGGTTTAAATTAGCCTTTCAATACTAATCGCCTAGAGATTGAGTGGGTTAGTGGCTTTCACTTAGGTACATTGTTCCGATATCGAGAGGTGCATAAGGAAATAGTGGGGAAACCTTAGAACCCTAGGTTAATAACATGGTAGAGTTAATTGCATGAGAGGAGAACTTTGCTTAAGACTAGAATAGGGGAAGTTGTGAATCCTAGGAGTATGCCAATTGATTGATTTTTGCTTGTTTAATTTCTATTTTAATTATTTACTCACTACTCTAATAATCGATTGACTTGGCTTGATATGATTGTTCCAATTTTAGTGATTGGTAGGAGAATTCTCATGAGAACAATACTCTATTCACTCTTTATTACTTGACTGCGATACATATACTTGCATGCTATCTTATTTATGCAACAACTCTCTCTTTTAATTCTTCAAATATAAAGTTTTCGTTCAACTATTTCATTCTTAGCAGAGTCAAGTCGACATTACTTCTATTTGGTAACTCCTAATTATCTCTCTTTTATCATTTAGCTATTCCGCAACTAATGAGGTTCTAATAGATATTTAATTGATTGGAAAACAGGTAAACGACACTTTTAATTCTCAACCTTTTACACTTTTAGCATCTTCGTCCTGATCCTTTATACTTTGTCATTCCAATCCCCAATCTTTCAAGTTTTTCCACATTATTCCTACCATTACTTTTTCCATCCAAAACACATATTCCATCCAAAAATAATTTTAAAATATAAATGTTTTATAAAAATTTAAAAAAAGGAAAAATTAAACGAGAGGGAAGCAGAATGATGAAACTGTCCTCATTAAGAAAGTGGTAGCCACCGACAAGTGTACCACCTAATATTAGGACCTAATGAATTTTAAAATAATAACAAAATAGAATGATAGAGTTATCAAGAAAATATAAACGCGGTGGCCATAAGCTGAACTACGAATTTATTATACTGAGTAATTCAATGAATTACATATACCGATAACCTATTTATAGGTTAAGGGACCAACTAATTAAGAAAATAAATAAATTGATAATATCAAATAATATCAAACAAATATTTGAAGATCCCATAATATCAACTAATATATATGATTGATATGATATGATTCCTAAATATTCTATTTCCTAATAATATAAAATAATATCTATCGGATGTTCAGACTTCCAACTTTGAGAAAAAGAATATTTTCAGGCACGCACAAGGCCTAGTTTGAGACTTTAAATCGGGGTTGATTCGGAGTTGCCACGAAACCGTTTATTAAGGCTGTTTAGGCGCCTAGGTCACTAAGTGATCATGATACTGACAGCCTAGGTTTTTGTCGGTCTTGAGTCCGGAGGTCCTGTTATGTATCTTGAAGCCCGAGAGTCAAAATACGCCCAAAATTGGTACCCGTCCCTAAGTCTAGGTCGTTTGTTTGCTTGCACGTTTTAATTTGTCCAATTGTTTCCTTGATCGAAGTTCGAATCGATGGTCCAGAGTGAAATTCGATAATTTGTACCACAACCCTAGCATGCCACTAACCGTCCTAATCTAAGTGCAGAAAGTAAAGATTTTCACTATTGTCGGGATTACATACATCCATCACTCTCTCATGCACTACCCATCCCATTACATCGGTTCACTCAAATACATTGATTTTTCCCTCCCCGCATACAACCAAAGCAATATACATCAACCAATATTTACACCTTAATGAAAATACATTAACTAATATTTACACCGATTAAGTCAAGTATGATGGATTTATTCGCCTCAAGAAAATTTTTTGTTTACTTAAAAAATGAGATAGTTAATCGTAAATGTTTTTTGGAAATAACATAAAAATCGAGTTAAATCATTCAGGTCCTCGAAAATCTGAAAAAAAATTATCTATCCTCGAAGGACTCTAAAGATACTCCCAAAAACTAATTCGTTCCACCTCAAAAATCCCCGAATTGAACCAAAATATTTCAGAATTTTTAAGGATCAAACCCTAAGTCTTGGGAGACATTTAAACGCACTTTAAAGCACACAAAAATATGGGAGACTGATCTGGAAAATTCAGATAGGGGCTGGACTGAATTAAAAAAATACAACAAAAGACCTTGAATAGATCCAAAATGATCTGCAATTTTGAAGGATGAACCCCTAAATTTTAACAAAACCTAAGACCACTCTAAAACACCCAAAATACATCAGGGACAGATCTGAAAAAAATCGGAATGAATCTGGACTGATTTTAAAAAGCCGGTAAAAGACCCCGAATCGATCCGAAACTTTGAAAAATGGGCCCCTAAATTCTAACAACACCTAAGAACAGTCTACACACATAAATGATATCAGAAATAGAGTAAAAAAATTCAGAATAAGACCGGACTGATTTTTTAAAAGGATAACTAAATAAAAGACCCAGAAATGATCCAAAACGATTTGAAATTTTCGAAGACCGACCCTTAGACTCTAAGAAACATTTAGACCCATTTTAAAATGAATATTGACTCCCTGAGCTGATCTAAGAATTTTGAAAAAGTTGTTGGGTTGAAGTAAAAAAAATCTCAAAACTCGACTTTTAGAAGTCCATTCATCATCATGATTTTGCACAATCCATTTTTTAGTCATTCCCCAATTTTCTTATCAAAAATATTTTTTTTCGCTTTTTTTTTTCATTTTTCAACCCCTTTTTTCCTTCATTTCCATTTTATCATTTGTACATTTTTTCTTAAGAAGGATGAAAAATATACATTCATTCTTGAAAATCCTAACTAACAAGTTTTCATTTTTTTTAGGTTTCTATTCTATCTTTACTTCACGAAAACATGAATCCAATTTTTTCATTTTTTTGTTTTTTCCATTTATCACAAAAGTACTCATCTTAAAAGATGAACAATATATATATATTTTAACAAAATCCTAACTAACAATTTTTCATTTTTGTAGGTCCTATTCCATTTTTCTTCATGAAAATATTAATCCTATTTTTTATTTTCTCAGTTTTTGTATTATATATTTTTCACAAAATACATATTTTGAAGGAAAAAAAAGAAGAAAAAGAAAAGAAAAGGTATATTTTCAAGGATATGGCCTAAATCCCGATCAAGAAATTATAACTATAACTGGCGATGATGATGATATCGAGGAGTGAACGGGACTTCGGCTTGGTTCGATGTTGGATCCGGGCGCCTTTGGGATACGAGGAGGACTCGTCGATTCACACGGACTCGAGCTTGACGACCATCGTGGAGACGGATAAAACCTATTCAAGAGAGATTATAGTGAGAGGATATTCAATGTGTATACAAAAAAAAAAATCTCCTCTTGCAAATGAATGCCGTTATTCATAGAGGATTTTGCAGCAGGGGTTAATTTGTGACACATATAGAAGTTTGGGGCAGAAAAGGAGAAACAAATAAAATTATAAAAAGAAAAGAAAAAGAAACAGATTGAACGGCAGAAACAGAGACACAGCGAGAGGAGATGGAGACGGGCAGGGAACAGAGCTTCATTGGGACGGGTACGACCGGTCAAGTCAGGAGCAGCAGCTGACACACGCCAAATGGCAACGGCCGATGCGGGACAGGGGTGGCGTGCACATCCAGCTATCTCGGACGGTGGCTGAGCGAAGGAGGGAGAGAGAGAGTGTGAAGGCGACCGGAAGAAGGCTCGGGAAAGTCAACATGTGCTGCTCATCGGCGGCTGACATGGGCAGAGCTGCAATATTGGCATGCGTGGCAGCCGATTCGGCGATCTTGGGGGGCAGCCGCTGATAGAGAGAGAGAGCTCGGGGAGAGAGAGTGAAAGCGATCGGAGAGAGAGAGAGACAGCGACCGGGAACGGAACGGAGGTGGGATCAAAGAGGGAATGGGATGGAGAGGCGAGTGCCGTGCCGGAGTGGCCATCGTTGGCCGGCCGAGAAGGAGCTCCGTGGCCTTCCTCTGTTCGCCTACAGTTTGGAGGTTGAAGACAGTGAACAGCGCACGATGCACTGTTCACGTAATTTTTTTTAACTTTTTAAATTTTTTTAACTTTCTGTCTTGAAGAATAAAAATCAACAAAAAAGTAAATAAATAACACGAGAAACAAATAAGAATGAAATGTGGTTGGATCAAGTCAAAATCAAGTATCTACAGCTGCCCCTCTTTCGGCTAATGCTCGCAGAGTGGTGGTCCCAAAGACGAATAGAGACCGATGTTAACTTGTAATGCCGTTGTCCTTGGAGCATGAGCTTTCCTGTAAAAGGTCTTCAGGCAAGCTGAAGTTTGGCTCATAGCCCCTTTAATCGTGATCCAACTTGCTCACGCCAATAATCCCCGAGTTATGCTTCGGTTCAGGCCTGCAAGTGAGCAAAAATCAATCAGTGTGAAGGATTTTCTGAAACATTCCCATTGTATTCATTTTTACATAACATTTTCATGAGAGAGGAAATGGATTTACAAGACTCTCCTACAATTGGCAGTTTTACAAAGTGTCTCTACCGAAGAAAGATAGATTTACAAGACATTCTCACTATTGACAGTTTTACGGAGTGCCTCCACTGAAGAGAGGACGAATTTACAAGACATTCCCACTGTATTTAGTTTTACAGAACGCCTAAACTGAATAACTTAGATTTACAAGAGACTCCCATAGAATGCCTCCATTGAAGAGAAGACGGATTTACAAGATGTTCCCACTGTGATCAGTTTTACAGAACGTCTAAACCGAATAAAACAAATTTACAAGACACTCCCACTGTAATCAGTTTTACAGAATGTCTCCACTGAAGAGAAGACAGATTTACAAGACGTTCCCAGTATGATCAGTTTTACAGAATGTCTAAACCAAAGAAGACAGACTTACAAGACACTCCCACTGCAATAAGTTTTACAAAATGTCTCCACGAAGAGAAGACAGATTTACAAGATGTTCCCACCATGATCAGTTTTACAGAATGTCTAAACCGAAGAAGACAGATTTACAAGACACTCCCACTGTAATTAGTTTTACAGAATGTCTCCATTGAAGAGAAGATGGATTTACAAGATGTTCCCACTGTGATCAGTTTTACAGAACGTCTAAATCGAAGAAGACAGATTTACAAGACACTTCCACTGTAATTAGTTTTATAGAATGTCTCCTTTGAAGATAAGGCGGATTCACAAGACATTCCGACTGGGATCAGTTTTACAGAATCTCTAAACCGAAAAAGACAGATTGACAAGACACTCCCACTGTAATCAGTTTTACAAAATGTCTCCATTGAAAAGAAGATGGATTTACAAGACATTCCATTGTAATTAGATTTACAGAATGTCTTAACTGAAGGAATACATATTTACAAGACGTTCCCACTATGATCAATTTTACAGAACGTCTAAACCAAAGAAGACAGTTTTACAAGACACTCCCACTTTAATCTGTTTTACAGAATGTCTGCATTGAACAGAAGATGGATTTACAAGACATTCCCATTGTAATTAGATTTGCATAATGTCTCAACCGAAGGAAGACGAATTTACAAGGCGTTCCCACTGTGATCAGTTTTACAGAACGTCTAAACGAAGGAAGATTTTCTCAACTAATCATGCAATGATCGAACAAATGATGAGGGATCTTGATCCTGATCACGATGTGACGGTCGTGCTTGCAATTGGTCTTCTCTGCGTCCTGCTTATCGAGAGACCCAATCGTAGGTATGCCTTTGAGAGAATCTTTTACTAGCCCTTGATGCTTTTCTGAAGGTAGTCATTGGACACAACCCTTGTTACTCCCTTCGCTACACCATATGGGGGTTACTCCTCAGAAAATGTCTCCAGGAACCTATCATTTGACAAACTGTAAGAAAGAGTTACTAACCAGCTTTTCATTAGCTCACTTGCGACCCTTCATTACTCAGATGAGTAAAAGAGTTCGTGAATAGATGTAAGGGATATATAGCTTGTAGCCGATTCAAGGATCGACTGAGGTCCCATGGAGGTCCAAGATTTCAAGAGAGTGTTTTTATGAGGTAGGAGACAAGAAAAGAATTCAAGAACTCAAATGGGCTTTTAAAATTGTCCCAAATTCCAAAGGATACGTATAACTCAGTTCTTCTCTGAGAGACCCCCTTCTGAGATAGTGTAGGCCTTTAGCAGTTTCCCGAATTATGCACTTAGGCTCCCTTCGACATGGCATGATGCAAGAATAATGTCTTGCTTGTCCTTGAGACATCTTGTTTATCACAGTGATCCAGGCCCTAACTTTTGCATAGAATGGACAGAGTGCCATATACTAGCAGGCATGTTTTATTTTCTTCTTTTCTCTCAATAGCTCTCCTTTTGCTACAGTTGCGTGTTCGGATTTGGCCGCACCACTCAAGTTCCCTAACTTTTGCCTAGGCCGCCCTTTCGGATTTTCAACCTAGCGGGAATATTTCACTCTCCTTTTGCTACGACCGCCCTTTTGGGTTTTTGATCGTACCGCTCTTCCCTTATTTTTGCTGAGGCCGCCCTTTCAGGTTTTCAACTTAGCAGGAGTTTCTTTTTCTCTCATTCCCCAATGGGATAGTGATCACATGGGTCATTATCAAGAATCCTTTTTTTATTTTGTCTTCTTTTTTTCCTTTCTTTTTGTCTGCACTGGGGTCACGCAGTGGATAGTGTCTGAAAGCATGTGCCTCAATAAGCGTAATATTTCTTTATAAAATTAGCATTGACAGGGCTCGGGAGCTCATCCCCATCCATATCAGCTAAAATCAAGGCACCTCCTGAGAAAGCCTCTTGACTATGTAAGGTCCCTCGTACTTGGAAGTGAACTTCCCACTTGAGTCTGGAGTTATGTGCAATATCTTTCGGAGCACCAAGTCTCCTAGTTTGAACTCACGTGGATGCACCTTCTTATTGAATGCCCTCGCCATGCGTTTCTGCTAGCATTCGCCATGGCATAGCGCTGTTAACCTCTTCTCATCGATCAAGTTCAACTGCTTGTATCGTAATCTAATCCATTCCACTTCTTCAAACCCTAATTCTGCAAGGACTCTCATCGATGGAATCTCGACCTCTACTCCCAAAATTGCTTCGGTCCCATATATGAGCGAGTAGGGAGTTGGCCCCATCGATGTGCGAATAGATGTCCTATATGCCATGAGAGCCCAAGGCAACATGTCATGCCAATCCTTGTATGTCACTGTCATCATTTTTATTATTTTCTTCAAATTCTTATTTGTAGCCTCAACTGCACCATTCATCTGAAGTCGGTAAGGTGAAGAAGAATTGCGGTGCTTGATCTTGAAATGCTCGCAAAGTGCATTGATCACCTTGTTGTTGAAGTTCTTCGCGTTATCTATGACAATGGTGTCAGGAATACCATAACAAGCCACGATATTACCCTAGAGGAATCGGACTACCACCTTAGCAGTCACTGTAGCATAGGACTCGGCTTTAACCCATTTTGTAAAGTAGTCGATGCCCACCAGGATGAAGACATGTCCATTAGACGCCTTGGGTGATATGGGACCAATAACATCCATCCCCCACATGGAGAACGGCCATGGTGAGGACATCGGGTGCCATTCGTTTGGCAAAACGTTGATCCGGTTTGCATAAACTTGACATAGATGGCAATGCCGAACATGCTTAATGCAATCTGTCTCCATGGTTGACCAAAAATAGCCCATTCTCATGATCTTCCTTGCCAACATGTGTTCGCTCATATGAGGCCCACAGCTCCCTTTATGGCCTTCACTCATCAAGTGCTCAACATCTTTAGAATCCAGACAGCGTAGTAGAGTGGTGTCGATGAGCAACGATAAAGCACGTTCCCACTCAAGAAGTAATGGTAGGCAAGCTGACGAATAGTCTTCCTGTCATTCCTATCTATGCCATTTGGGAATTGACCATATTCAAGGTACCTTTTAATATATGTGGACCAAGGGGCTTCATCTCCTTGTTCAACCATGCAACAATGTGCAGGACGATCACTGACTTTAATCTCAAGAGGGTCGATCAGGTTATCCCCTGAAATACACACCATTGAAGTGAGTGTTGCTAAGGCATCGGCGAATTGGTTCTTGGTTCGAGGGGTGTATGAAAAATTAATATTATCAAACTCCTCTAAGATCTTTTCCAGGTATTGGTGATATGGAAGCAGCTTCTCATCCCTCATCTTCCATTGTCCCATTGTTTGGAAGATGATAAGCATGGAGTCACCAAACACTTCAAGCTCACGAATCTCCAAATCTATGGTTGCTAGTAAACCCAAGATGCAAGCCTCATATTCTGCCACATTGTTTGTGCAAGGGAATGTTACTTTGGCAGCTACCGGGATATGTCGACCTTGTGGAGACATCAATATTGCTCCTATCTCATATCATGTCGAGTTAACTGCTCCATTGAAATACATCTTCCACCCGGGTGTTTGTTCTGACTCTTTTTCCATGGTTAAGATCCAATCATCGGGAGTTCATCCTTAAGTGGCTCATCATCTTCAATTGGAAATTTAGCAAGGTGATCTGCCAGGGCTTGCCCTTTCACCGATACCCTATGCACATATTGGATATCATACTGGGCCAGTTGAACTTGCCATTTTGACAAATTTTGAGTTGACACAGGCTTCTCGAGCAGGTATCGAAGTGGATCCATCTTGGATATTAGGTGTATGGTGTAGTACAATGTATACTGACATAAACGTTGAACTACCCATATGAGCACACAACACAATCTCTCTACCTCCAGGTATCGAGCTTCTCCTTCAGTAAACTTCTTGCTCAAGTAATAGATGCCATGTTCCTTATGCCCCATTTCATTGACTTGCCCCAGCATTGAGCCTAAGGATTCCTGGCAGACAGTTAAGTACATGATGAGTAGTCGACCTGGAGTGGGTGGAACTAGCACTGGAGGGTTAGCTAAGTAAGCTTTTATTGTATCAAAGGCTCGTTGGCAATCATCATCCCAATCGATCATTGCATTCTTCCGTAGTAACCGCAAGAGGGGTTGGCACTTATCATCGAGATTGGCGATGAAGCGGGCTATATAGTTCAATCTCTATAGCAGGCTCCTTACTTCTCTTACTGTAGTTGGCGGGGGTAGATTCATGATTGCCTTGGCTTTATCCGGATCAACCTCTATGCCCTTCTTACTAACGATGAACCCTAAAAGTTTTCCTGAAGTGGCTCCAAAAACACACTTTGCTGAGTTAAGTCTGAGCTTGTATTTTTGGAGACATTGAAAGAGCATGCACAAATTCACTAGATGGTCTTCCCCTTCACGTGACTTTGCAATCATGTCATCCATATAGACTTCTATCTGTTTGTGCATCATGTCCTAAAACAAGGTGACCATGGCGCGTTGGTAAGTGGCACCTGCATTCTTGAGCCTAAAGGGCATAACCCGAAAACAGAATATTCCCCACATGGTTATGAAGGTTGTCTTTGACTTATCTTCTTCTGCCATTCTTATCTGGTTAAAACCCGAGACACCATCCATGAAGGAAAACATCCCGTGACGTGCAGTGTTATCAACGAGCACATCAATGTGGGGTAGCGGAAAGTTGTCCTTCGGGCTAGCTTTATTGAGATCTCGATAGTCCACGCAAACTCGCACTCTTCCGTCGTTCTTCATGACAGGGACTACATTGGCAACCCACTCTGAGTAGTTGCACACCTCCAAGAAGCCAATGTTAATATGCTTCACGATCTCCTCCTTTATTTACAGAATCAAATCTTTCTTCTGTATGCGCAAATATTGCCTTACTGGAGGGAATTTATGGGTGTCGATTGGTAGGAAATGTTGCACTATCTCAGGGTCAAGCCGAGGCATATCAGCGTTTGACCATGCAAATACTTCCTAAAATTCCTTCAACAAATCAATCATTCGAGCAGGTTGGGTTTCATCCAAACCAACCCCGATTTTAAGCATTCGTGGCTCCTCTTCTATGCCAATGTTGATCACGTCAGTAGCTTCAGCAGTCATAGACTTGTTTTCTTCAAACCGCTCCCAGCTTTCCATGATCTCTTTAGGGGTGTCATCCTTATACGACTCTTCACGTAAAGTATTGGGTCAGAATCGTCAAGAATTTCTTGAAGAAGGATTAAGTTATCGCATCTTTTGTCATTTAGGTACCCGGGATAAAAATGTGGGAATTATTTGAGAATAACAGATAGAAGGAACATGAGATGGTTAGACTGAAGCATGCAATATTTCGTAAAGCGATTTCTATAGATAGGTAAGCCATGGGGATATCCCTTCACCCGTCATGGGCTCATGGCCGGCCACTTGTGGGTAGCATCACTTTCCAAACTTTCTTAGTCATCACGAGGCATGAGTGGAAGCACGGGAACTGCAGTCCAGTTGGACAGCTTCTCGTTTCCTGCAAGCGGGCGGATAATGGCCTCCTGAGACGTCTCCTCCAGAATGGCCCCAACATGTAACGCAATATCAGTTGTCCCAGAGGGTGCAGCCAAGACCTCCTCCACATTTTTTCCAATGATGAGCGATGGCTTTTGGAAGGAGACAGGGCTAGTCGGTATCATGGTGTCTTCAAATGAGTTGTGAATATGGGCTCTTAGGCTTGAGTTGTCAGAGGTGCTGAGTTTAGCAATGTCAGGTGCCTATGCTTTAAGTAGTGCCCTTTGCCATGTCATCTTAGCATGCTTGAGTTTATCAATCTCTTCTATTTAGAATCATTAACCAGTAGGGATACGGCTGCGCTTGCTCTTAATGTACTCAGTCTTGTATCATGTTCCGAGCTCACATGCAGGTCGGACTCCTACAAGTTGGAGATCCAATAGTCGTACCTGCATGAAAAGAAAAACAAAGCAAAAGAAGTGAACAATTGGAAAACCGAATCAGAATGCATGAAAAAAAGCTAGTTAGTTGCCATTCTTATCGAAAGATTGGTCTTGATTATATATCACGGGAAGGAGACAAGACGTGCTCCTTTACGAGGTATCTAATCAAGATGCTTCTTGAACATCCTTAAGTCGCTTGATTCGTGCCATCAGCTCGTTGAGTGCTTCCAATGCTTGTTCCTTAGTTCTTACAAAAAAAATGACAAAATATTTTGAAAAAATTGAGCCATTTTTTATTTTTTTTAAAAAAATTTCTACGGAAGCGCTCAGTCAAACTATTCGCTTGCCATGGCTTGTGCTGTTCTTGTGTGCCTGAGCGAGCTCCTTGTAAGCTTGGTCTATATCACGATTCATGGAGTGCATATTGTCCAACTAGGTTTCCCCTTATCGTCCCGATCTTGACAGCCATTTTTTTGCAGACGTCGATGAGTTTCTTCACATCTCGAGAGGCTTAGAGTCGAATGCTTCCTCGAGCTTCATCCATACCCCATCTTGATCACTATCAACAAATACACCCTTGGAAGGATATATCTCAACTCCTCGTCTGGGAGACTGATAGATGCTTCTGCTTGTTAAGCTATGCAATTTGGCCACATTCTGAATGATCGAGTATCATTTACCTAATGACTCCTTGATGCCAATCGAATCCCTAAAAGCTCCCAACACTCCACCATATCAATTCAAATGATCACAAAGACAACACATCTTCTATCAACTACAGCTTCAAGCAAGCTCCAATCCCTTCGAAATCAGCTGATGCCATTGACAGCGCACGAGAGAAGATCAATGTCGAGACAAGCAAATATGGGCTCCATACCCGTTCAGATGGATGAACAAATGGCTTAAGGATGAATGACAACTCTACTAGGCTTTATTTTGAAACAGATGCAAGTAGGAAAAAGTTAAATAGCTAAGGGAAGAAAATACCTACTCATGCAATTTACAATTCAAACATCCTACCTATACATCATTTTCTACCCCAAAGGAAAATAATAACCTATAATTATTTTCTACCCACCTATACATTATTTTCTACCCAAAAGGAAAGAAAGATTAGAAATGTACAACTTGAATGTCCCACCTATACAATTGTTTCTACCCCTTAAAAAAAATACCCCGAAGACAAAATGACATTCATATTCAAAACAATCAAGCGTTTAATGTATGAAGGTTGGGTGCTAGGGTAGGTGCTAAAAGGCCCTCAATCAGCAGTGCCCTTGGTTCCCCTTCAGGGTACTTTGGGCTTACGAATCGAGCGGAGGTACTAATAATACCATAGAAGTTATCTTTTAAACACACTTTTAGACCTTAGATACTAAGCTTGAACATGCATTCCAGTTAGTTTTTGTTGGGTTAGGTTACATTTTATGTATCTATGCTCTTAAAGAGGGTAAGTATCCAACATCTAAGTTTTC
>JAOYND010076376.1:0-11068 GCA_025802135.1 Lagerstroemia fauriei | reverse complement strand
GCGAGCCTGCATCGACTCCATCAGAGATCGGATCCGACAGAGGGCGCTCGAGGACGGGGCGGGAGTGGACGGCGGCGAAGGAGAGGAGGAGGAGGAGGAGGGAGAAGAGGACGACGCTGCACCTGCCGGTCATGGAGATCGGACTTCCAAGAGCAGACCCAGCCATTTCGAGAGAGGGAGGGTGAAGAGTTACTGAGAAACAAATGGAGGTGGTAGTGATGATACCGTGTGGATGAAAACATTTTCTGCATGTGCCCGGGCGCATGAGCCCTCATGCGAGATTGGAATGGAGCGTGTTTGAACGCGCGTCACGGGGACCATGCGCGCCAGGATCACGGAGTAAAATGTTGAATTAAGAATATACGAGACATAATTTCATTTGTTAATTCTTTTCTTTAATTGATTTTGTGTGAAATCTTCTTTAATAAATGGACGCCTGAGGATCAACCTCATGGATTATTACATCAGACCATTTTTCTCAATTTTGTGTGAGATATATTAATCCTTAAAAAAATATACAATTTTTATGTAATTTTAATAAACTTCTTCTTTTTTCTTTTTCTTTTTTTATAGTTCATATTCGACTTGTTCGATTATTCATGGTAACTGATAATCGTGGATCGTATTTTTTTTTTCACAATTAACTAAATTTTCTTATTCATTTTTTGGTGAATCTTCTTTTTCTGTCTTTAGTGAAAGTGGACAGCTGAACCGGCTTGGCTTGCTTTCTGTCGTTTGACGGCTATTATTAAGCGAGATTTTAAAAAGGACATCTTTGATTTGGGCCCCCTTAAACTTTTCAATTTCCAAACATTTCTACAATAATGAAAAAATTTCACCATTTATTTATTTACTTATTTACAATAATTTGATTAATATTTTTTATATTATATAAAAAAAGATTAATCAAGATTTTTTTCAAAATTAACAGTTACTAAATAATGTCGGAAGTGATCTATTGTGAATAAACACACTTAAGACACTTGAATTTCATCATGGCATCAACTGAAATATTAGAGAAGGAGAAACAGGGAAGGTCCGTGACGAATCGTAAATAATTTATTAGATTAAAATAGAATATTACACTCGCTAAAAAATAGAATTTCACAAAAGTTCCAAGCTCCGTACCAAAATTAACGGCTTTATGCATGCGCACACTAAGGCGCCCCGGCCGTCTCTCGAGTCATATTCTTAAACCATTCGACCTTAACAGATTTATTAAAGGATTATGTACTTATTAATGAGGGATTTCTGAAATCTTACAATAATCTGAACTGCACTGCACTTGCTCGTCCTTTCATACCGAATGACTGACGCGTCGCGCTCTAAACAGACTTGCCAGTCCGAGTCGGAGCTAAATCAGGACATTTCGAAACTCGAACTGCTTTGCCAGTCTATTTATTGCTTGGCAGTTGCCCCTCCCCCACCTTACTGTCGTCATCACTTAGATTGGACCCTACAACGTTATGGCCCCTCTCAATCTCACTGCCCAATTTTAGCAGTTGGTGGGTCTCCAGGAAATTATTTCTTCCCTTTTTTTCTTTCTGTATTTAATTTTCTCTTTGACGAGAGCATCTCGTGTATATCGAATATATTACATAATAATATTTATATAATATTATTAATCAATAATTTTTAATTGTTTTTAAATTTTTTAATAAAATATAAAAGAAAAAATAATCTTAAAAATAATTTAATTTAACTGATCTATAATATCACATTAACATTAATACATAATATACCCATTACAACAATAATTTTCTCCTCTTTGACAGTATAATAAATAACAAATTGTCGGCCGTTGTCAGTTTGATGACCGTTCCTTTATATTCAGAGAGACAGAGGTCTAAGCCGTATTTTCCTACATTTTTCTTTTTATGGTGCATTTGGTTCGTAAAAATAGAATTGATAAGGAATAAAATGAATGGGGATAACACACATTGTGAGGAATATAATTAAATAAGAAATAAATATGTTTTATTTAATTGGATTGAATAAAGTAATAAAAAATAAGATATATAATGATAAAAATATAAAATTATATTCAAGTAAATATTTTTTATTTACATTATTTTTATTTATTTTTAAGGAAAACTAAATTTTTAGAAATTATATATAAAAAAATTGTGAACAGTGCACTGCAACACTGTTCATCTTAAACCTTTCGTCAGTAGGAGTAGAGAGAGAGAGAGAGAAAGGCACCTTCAGCCACCGCCGGCCAATCCCACAGCCACCACCGGCCAAGTCTATAGCCATTATCGAGCACCCACCATCGAGCCCTCATCGTCGATCCCACACTGATCCCTACATTCGAACCTTCGTCGTCAAGACACATAGTCGATCCCTGCAGTCGGGCCCCTGCCATCGATTCTCGCAGCCGTGGGGTCGGGAGCCCCCAATGGGTCGATTTCCCTTGGAGAGGCTCAGGGAGACGTGGGCTCGAGTGTGTTTCGGGAGGTTCGACTAGGCTCCGGAGCGGCTCGGGGTGAATTGGCAAAGTCTCGGGATGTCGTCGGTAGGCTGAAAGGGGTGAGCTCGTCGGAGAGGGGCCATCGGAGGGGGTTGCAGGTGACGATGGGGAAGAGAGAGGGGGAGGGCAGTGTTGTAAATAACAAAAAAAAAGGTATTTCGGGCATTTCGCACCTTATTCCTTGTGGGATTTGTTATTCCCATTACTGAATAAGCTTTACTAAAACTCACATATTCCATGCCTATTCCTTATCCGAAATAGTTAAGAACGAACCAAACGAGATTTATGTATTCCGTATGGAATAGACCAGGAATACCTATTCCTATTCTCTTGAACCAAACATAGCATTAGGAAATTGACGACCGTTCGTCTTCTTCTCATTTTTTTGTTTGCACTACACAATATTTCCGGATCAGCTAAAATGCACATCGAGATTAATCTATGGTCGGGCTGGAATCTCTAAAAAAAATTTCATCGACCCCTCCTAACCTGAAATCACCCATTTGAAGATTTAGTGAGGAAATTAATATGTCAACCTCATGTTGGGGACGACCGTCCATCTTCAAGATAACTTGTTTGGACACTCACTCGGTCGGTCATTGTCTAAGAAGATGGGTCGATAGGATTGAGTTGCCCAAGACAAGTATGCTCTCTTTCACGTCGGATAAATTTGACAATTCCGAAATTGACACGAAAGATTTTGATAAGAAATATCCACTAGCTAACTCAAAAAATAGAAAAAAAAGCTAGGATATATGAAATCACCGAAACTTTCTATACTATTAAAATCTTAAAATGGATATTTATAACAGAATTTTTATATATTTATCTTTTTTTGTAATTAAGTCATATAAGTTTGAAAATGGTTAATTCAAATCTATAAGATCAGTTTCATTACACTTTCAGTCCAAACCGTCACTGTTTTACTGACGTGGACAGCACGCTGTTAACAGAATAGTGACAATTTGGAATGAAAGTATAATGAAATTGATCTTATAGGACTGAATTAGTCATTTTCAAACTTATAAGGTTCAATTATAAAAAACGATAAATATATAAAATTTTCAATATTATTTTTCCAACCTCAAAATCAAACTAAAGAGGGTACTACACATGCAGAAGCATTACAATGCGGTGGGGTCCCAGATCGTACAATACACCGTCCGATGGACTAGTCGAGAATCATTGTCACTCCGATGACCGACCCGGACACCATCGATATCAAAAAAAAAATTTACAATGCGGTGATACCGTTGAATAAAATACTTTGCCGGCGGAGTGGCTGACCTGACCCGATCCAAGAGATATGATGCGGGTCAACGCCGGTCCATCTGTCCGACTCCGAGACGGAGACGCTGCCTTTAGGAAAAAGTCGAACAAAAAATGGTTGGCAGTTGGAAAGATATGCAACGACGGCAGCCAATCACGCCGTGCCATGATGTCTAACCAGTCGAATCTGACGGCGGTTATTCATCCGACACAAGTACACGTTGCACAAAGTGTAAGATTCCCGGTCGCCTTACCTAACTTCCTCCATTTGGCGACGTGTGCACGACCTGTACACTTACTTTTTGAAAAAATTATATAAATGATAATTTTTTTTATGATTTATTTTATAATAGTACATTTTCTTTTTTCATTATAATTTAATACATTTACTTTATAAAATATTTTATAATGGTACATTTCCTTTTTTTCGTTATAATTTAGTACATTTCCTTTCAAAATTGTTACAGTTTACTACAAAATGTCAAATTGCCGTTAAAACCGTCAATGATATTTAGCATTGGTACAACATTAAATTCGCGTCCATATCAGATCGTCATGTTATCAAGTACATCATTGGTACAACATTAAATTCGCGTTCATATCAGATCGTCATGTCATCAAGTATTGACGGTGTTAACGACAGTTTAATATTTTGTAGTAAATTATAACAATTTTGAAAGGAAATGTACTAAACTATAATAAAAGAAGGAAATGTAATATTATTAAATATTTTATAAATAAAATGTACTGAATTATAACGAAAAAAATACTATTATAAAATATTCGCTAAAGAAAATATAACATATTTGTAATTTTCCCCTTACTTTTTTGAGCAAACTTTCAATGGATTCATCATACTTACGCGTACATCAAAGAGTCTCGTCCGGCAAAACAACAGCGATGTTAATGCAGGGATGGATTTTAACGGGTGCGGAGGTGCGATCGCCCCCAAACTCAAAAAACTCTGTAAAAATTTATGTAAAATTTATTAATCTTTTTCACATTTTTATTAAATTATATTACTTCATCTCTCTATATAGAGTTTCACCTCCTTAAAATTTAATACTTTTCTCTTTGGTTGATTTTCTAGATATGTTCTTATATTAGTGTACTAATTTTTTCTTTTTACAAATTATTATTTTTTGTTAAATGTGACAATTTTAGAAACAGATCACTTAAAAAAATCTTGATGATCATCCTTTTAAACCTTACTTTTAAAAGATGGTGAAAATCCATAATGCCGATGTGGGACAAGCTATGCTCTCTTTCCACAGTGTGAATGGCAAAGGCAGAAAACTTACTCAGGAGAGGTGACATTTATAGGAAAGTGAAGTGAAAATTTTAAGAGAACGAAGCTCAATAAGAAAGTAATACGAAGAATTTAAGGGGATGAACTATATATAATTCAATAAAAATTAGATAAAATTAACTAAAATTTATATAAAATCTTGTAGAATTTTCCGAATTCACCTCGCAATCCCTAAATCCATTCCGGGCAAAGGGTCCGGGGGGCACAGATCTGATTTGACTTGTCATTGCAGTCATATCTATGAATCTTACTGGACAAAGCCTGGATTTTTTTTTCATCTAATTTTTTTTGGGGCAAGAATCGTCCAGAAGTGTTTGGGGACCGTTGATCTTCAGCTCCCCTCTGATGTGCATGTACGGTTGCCTGCTCTCAACTAGATAATTATAGTATAAGTTTTATATGTTTATTATTTTTTATAGTTCAATTTTATAATTTTAAAAATGATTAATTCAATTTTATAAAATTAATTTCATTACACTTTTAATTTAAATTATCACTATTCTACTGATATGAATTTCACACCATAAACAATGACGTTTGAAACTAAAAGTATAATAAAACTAATTTTATAGGAGTGAATTAGTTAATTTTAAACTTATCGACTCAAAAATAACAACTATTCGTGAAATACAAAGCTTATTTTTTAAGAAATTGTTTAATACCTTACCCGTATCGTACATGCACCCATCTCCACCGTTGGATCTTTATTTTTCTCCTCTCTCACCAGCAGCTTTTCCTGATCTTCGCATGCTAAGAATGGGAACCGTTGGATCGTCACTTCTGCAAGGAATTTCTACCGTTGGATCTTCACGGTTGGAAACCATGGTTTTGTAAACAGCATGAAAATGAGAAGTGAAAGATGAACGGAAAATTTCACCGATAAAAATTGGATCCAGAATTGCAGAGATGAAATGATGCTACTCCTTGCGGCTGCTTTTGCAGGGGCCAAAGACGAAGCCGAAAGGGGCACAGTCCACAAGCGACAAGAGAGCTTTTTTTTATCAGTAAAATTAAAGATAATAATAATGACGATTCGATCGGATCTTATTTTATTAAAAAAAGGGAGCTGTCGATTTCTCTGTGGCCTAATTGCGCCTCAGATTTCACCTTCTCAAGGAAACCATGACGCGGCTCATGGCTGGCTCATTGGATTGGGTTTTTAAGTTCTGTCTCTTGCGTTGTCAAGTTACAGGAAAAATGATCCAATCATCGATATAACGGGATCGAGTCACTGGGATCTAGGAAAAATATTTAAATTCGATCTTTTGAATTCTCATGCGCTCGCTGTGGCGCCTCTGCTGTCTCTCTCTAGTCATATTCTTAACTTCTTGACCATAACAAATTTATCAAATGATACGTGCTTATTAATGAGAGATTTTGAAGTCTTACACCAAAGAGGGTTGGTCCGAGTGGTAAGCAGCTCGGCACCGCTTAAGGAGGTCTCGGGTTCGAAACCTCATGTACGCAGACACCCCCTTTGGGAGCCTCACCCACCATTGCCAGGTGTGCGACCCGGGGCGACCAACGGATTAGTCAAGTATGAATTAACTAAAAGATGTCATCTCACCGATGGTGGGATCTGCTTGCATGTCGTGGTGGCGAACAAAAAAAAGATTTTAAAGTCTTACTGTATTGATGTTGCACCTCTTCATTCTTCCGTGCCCGTTGCCCAAGGTCATCCAAGTGTTTCGACGGAGTGGTGCACTGGACTGCTCCTGGGTGTACTTGCAAGACACGTACGCAACTGTTTTCGAGACTTTTTAATACTCCACAAACAAGTCCTTTCATGACAACGACATTTTCTTTTCCGTTTATGAAAATGAGGAGAAATTTTTTCACCACTAATAAAAAAATATTTTAAAATTAGTACCATTTTATAATACTTTTTAAATCTACCATCACTGTATATGTCATTTTTCATAATTCTTAAAATAACCTCCTCATTTTCTCAAAAATCTCTACTGCAGTCTTTCCCTCTTCTTTCTTTTTCCTCCTGCTGCGGCCCCGCTGCCGATCGCCCCCCGCTGACGTCCGATGCCCGACGCACTGGTGCCCGCCGTCCGGTGCCCAACGCCCGACCCACCGGCGCCCACCGCACAGAAGCCCTATGTCGATGCCCTGCCACTCGATGCCCGACGGCCGACACCCGACGGCCGACGTTAGGGATGTAAATGAGATAGTACTATTCGTAAACGGTTCGGGCTCGGCTTGATAAAAACTTGAATTCGGCTCGATCTTAATGAGCTCAAGCTCAGCTCGGCTCGGGTTCGTCAATTAAACGAGCCAAGCCAAGCATAATATTCGGTTCGTGAAACTCGCGAGCCTAAACAAACTTTTTATTTTATATAATAATAATTACTATTATTCTTTAATTTTAGAAAAATAGAAAAATAATCAATATTATTGTCTCAAATTCTTATTTAAAACCTTTATTTCGCTCATTTTTACTCATTTGCGAAACTCTAATCGTAATTAATTCTCTTACTCTTCCTCCATAGTATTCCTCGTTTTATGTAATTGACACAATGACCTTGTACCCGAGTTATATTTTCTTTCTTGGCTCGGCTCGTATAAGCTCGACGAGCCTTCGTTTACTATAACGAGCCGAACCCAAGCTTAAAATATTAGGCTCGGCCATGCTCAAGCCCAAGCCCAAACTCACAAATTAGTAAACGAGCGGAGATTGAGCCTTATAGATTCGGGCTCGGCTCGACTCATTTACACCCCTATCTGACGTCCTTCCATGTATCGCCGGTCGGTGCTCCTCGTCGTTGTCACTGGCCGCAGCCACCGCCATCCCTCCATGTCCTGTCGATCGTCCCTTCATCTCCTGCCGGTTGGTGCTCCTCGTCGTCGTCACTGGCCACCGCCGCCGTCGTCCCTCTGTCTCCTGCTTGTCGCCGGCGCCGGTTCGCTTCCGACTGTGAGGTGCCGCTGGCCGTCAACTGAGGAGAAAGGGGAGGACAGGAGAAGAGAGAGAGTGACAGGGGAGGGCAGAGGAAATGGGTGGCAATTCAAATGGGAAGGGCAAATTAGACAATAGACACAAATTTGTATTATTTTTTGAATTGCTTACAAACTAATACTAGTTTTGAAAGATTGTGGAGGAATGATGTTATTTTCTTCTATTAACGCTATGAAAATTTTCTAGATTTTGAACAGTAAGACATGCGGTCGATCCAGTGACGCGTCGCGCTCTAAACAGATTGGCCAGTTCCAGTCGGATCTAAATCTGGAAATTTCGAAATTCGAACTCCTCGCCAGTCCATTTATTGTTCCCTCTCCCACCTTACTATCATCACTTAGATTGGACCCTACAACGTTACGGTCCCCGTCTCACTGCCCCAATTTAGCAGGTATGGATCTCGAGGAAATTAATTCTTTTTTTTTTTCTGAATTTAATTTTCTCTTTGACAGTACAATAAATAACGAATTGCGGGTCATTGTATGTGTCCGAGGAGGAAGTGTCGCAACCACCGCTAGTGAGATTCGGAAGGTACTCGGATGTCTCAGTTATAAAAAAAAAGAGTCACTTAGCCATATTTTTCTTCAGTTTTTTCCTTAGGAAATTGACGACCGTCCATCTTCAAGATAGCTTGTTCAGACATCGACTCGGTCTGTCATTGTCTATGAAGATAGGTCGATAGTATTGAGTTGCCCAAGACAAACATGCCCTCTAGTTCACGGCGGATAAAATTGACAATTACGTAATCAACACGTAAGATTTCGATAAGAAGTATCCGCTAACTAAATTAAAAATAGAGAAAAAAAAAGTATGAGATATTAAATCATCAAAACTCTTCGAAAATGATAATTAGTTCTTTTTGTGAATTTTTAATAAATTATAAAAAATAAAAAGACAATCCTAACAATATTCAAATTTAATTAGTTAGTATTTTTTTTTATATTGATGGTGTTCGGGGCCGGCCACCGAAGCGACAACGATTCCTGACTAGTCCATCGAATGGTGTATTGTACGGCCTGAGACCCGCCATTAATCCCCAAATACCATCCTCTAAGAGATTCAAACTCATTTACTGGCGTACTGTTTAGTGTCAGTTTATCAATTAGATTGCCCTCTTGGAGGCAATTAGTTAGTGTATTAGTATAAGCGTTATGTTGTATAAAATACTTTGCCGACGGAGTGGCTGACCCGATCCAAGAGAAATGCTGCGGGTCAACGCGGGTCCATCTGTCCGACTCCGAGACGTTGCCGTTACGAAAGAAAGTCAAACAAAAAGCAATTGGTTGTTGGAAAGAAAAGATATGGAACGTCGGCAGCCGATCGGGCCGTCCAATGATGTCTGTCTGACCTGTCGAATCTGACGGTGCTGTGCACCGGACACAAGTACACGTTGCACAGAGTGTAGAATTCCCGTTCGCCTTACCTAACTACCTTCATTTGGCCACGTGTGCACGAACTGTATATTAACTTTTTTTTTTTTGCGGAAACAAAATTTCAATGGATTCATCACACATAATATATATATATATATACACACACGCGTATCCATCTTTGATTCTCTATTTCTTTAAATAAATCTAGAATAATTTTAGCCTTATTTTTAAATTTTAAAAATATTCTCAATCATATTTAATTTATAATTTGTTAAATTTAATTTAGAATAAGAAAATGGAAAATATGAAAATGATTTTTATTATTATTTTTATAATTTTAGTATATTTATCAATTTTATTAATTTCTTACATTAAGTTAACTATTTTCAAGACTCTCTCAATTATTTTTCATGATTCTCTTAACCATAAAATCTGCTTTCACGCCTGTAAAATTACCCAATTTCTTGCTATGTTGGCAACTTCCACAATTTACTTTATTTATCATAAACTCTTTAAATTTCACAATTCTACTTCATTTTTATTTAATTTTGAACAATTCCTTTTTTATCTACTTTAACCTTTGATTTTATTTTTTTATCAGTTCTGTATTTCTTTGATCACATTATTTTTTTATCATAGAATGTATAATTGACAATTCTGTGCATAGCACAGACCACCCTCTAGTAATTATTTTAAGAGAAGACCTCTCCTTTTAGGTCACTTTTTTTTTTCCAATTGTATTCATTGTACATAAGAATTGATATCTTTTAGATTAGTGGATTGAAATGGAATAAGGGCATGATTGTAATTTCGCATGTATAACTACCAACTCTCCACCGCTTTTTTCTCATATTTAAAACATACATCTCTCTCTTGTCAAATTTATTTTTTTTGAAAATTTATTTATCATTATTTTATCAACGATTCTTTTTAATTGTGTATAAATAGATATTTATATTAATTTTTATTGAGATAACACATATCATACATAGTACAGGTAAACAACTTGTGTCAATGAAGGAAAGATCGAAGATCGTTCGCATGAAGAGTCTCATCCGGCAAAACAACAGCGATGTTAGCGTAAAAATTCTAAAGTTTCTTTAAGAGATCTCTCCATTTTCACTCAGTTAATTTTAGAAACAGATCACTTAAAAGGGATCATCATCACGACAATCACCCTTTTAAACTCCCCTTCAAAAGATGATGAAGAACTACACGGTCCCTGTGGGATAAGCTCTGCTGTCTGTCCACCATGGGAACGATTGGGGCAGAGGGTTTCGCCAGGGCAATCGATTTCGGGGAAGAGTGAAGATGTGATTTGACATGTCAGTGCTGTCTTATCTGTAAATCTTATTGGACCGAAGCCTGAATTTCTTTTTTCTTTTAATTTTTTCTTTTGGGCAAGAATCGTCCAAGACTGTTTGGGGACCGTTGATCTTTGTACATGTACGGTTGCCTGCGCTCCTGGGTGAACATTCAACACTTATTCATGAAATACAAAATTTACTTTTGAGAAATTGTTCAATACCTTACACGTAATATCATACCTGTATTCATCTCCACCGTTGGATTTTCAATTTTTTATTCCCTCTATCACTTGCAACTTTTCTTGATCTTCACATGCAGAGAATTTCCGTTGGATTTTCACGGTTTGAAAATTGAAACCGGGATGGTCTCATAAA